>JAJOOH010029070.1:0-19786 GCA_029582605.1 Solanum gracilifrons | reverse complement strand
CCCCCCCCCCCCCCCCCCCCCCCCCCCCCCCCCCCCCCCCCCCCCCCCCCCCCCCCCCCCCCCCCCCCCCCCCCCCCCCCGGGGGTCATTCTAAAGAGAAATAACTTAAGTGTTGATAATACTAAAGCTGAAATGGAAGCTAGGTAAATAAAATATGTATAAAATAAATTTTTATATTTTTGAATACAAAAGCGAAATGTCTATCTATGGGAATTTAATTAGATCACACCATAAAATAAATAAAGTTAGTCAAATACAATAAAATAAATAAGAGAGGAAAAAGAAATAATCAAATTTGGGCCTTTGGCCCAAATTCCACAAATCTTGGACCCTGCTGAAATTTCCTTGGGCCTTTGGCCCCCCTTTTTCATTCTCATTTGTCTTGATATACACTAGGTGTATATTTGATGTATACATTACGTATCCAACTGATTCTTGAACTCCCAGACCTGTGTTTTATTAAGACTTTGTATTTTCTGCGTTTACACCTGCTTTCCCGTATTTTTGAACCTGTATGATGTTAATTTTTTACTGTATACCCATGTATACAGCGGGTATATAAGTGTATACAGCCCCTTATTTGGGCTTTCCGGGCACCTATAATTCAATGTTTCAGCCCATGTATCACTCTTCAGCCCTGTTCGTCATTTCGGGACCCGGTTGACTCGATAAAAATAGAGAATTAGGCCTCCATGGCCCAACGGAAAATGCAAACGGGTAAACCGAATCCAAATGGATTCACTCGAGATATTCACATGAAGCAAGAGGAAAGGATGAATTAGTGTATGCTAATAATATGCATATTAATACAACTTAATCGCAAGGAGAGCAGCCCACTAGAAGCCAAAATTTACAACATGACCAGATCTTTTAAAGAAGCATATTTACGATTCAAAGAATCATGACTATAAATGCGAAAATCAACACATGCAAGCATATTGCTTTCGACACATGGGAATAAATAGGACAACCACTAATCAAGAATTCAAATTGAAAAGGTAAAGGAGGGGATATTCTCATGATTTTAAACGGAACAGTAGCTAAATTGGACAGAACGAGGAAACTAGAAACCTTCTTCCATCGGTCTGATACATCTGAAAACACAATCATGAACATACAACTACGAACACCTAAATAAATAAGTTACCGGTATACAAGAATATAGACAAAAATATATGTCACCAACAATACTAGATATTGTTATTTCATCCTCCTTATAATTTTTTTTTAGGATGCAACTGATTAAGAAACAGACTTGGAGACTATACCCAAAGCAAAGGAAAGAACAACAATTGACCTATGAATCAACGTCTCACATATGAGGCTTTACTTATTATCCATAAATAACAACATTCAAACAAACACGATTACTCAAGATAGAAACACAAGAATCTAAGGAAGTCTAGACATATAGCTAAAAACAACATTCCAATTTTAACATTAACAACAACGTTCCACGGCCAGCAAAAGAATCAATTAGCAACTAATTTCACACCAGAGATCTAACATTCATTAGGCAAAGAGATGTGTCAACATCATCATTCTAACATTCCCTCCTCAACAATACTCTTGTTAAGAACATCAACCAAATCAAATAAGGAATTACAAACTAAAACAACAAGCGAAGAGGACTTTACCTCTTTCTAGGCAGCGAGTTAGGACGAGGATGAACAGGGACGAGCTTCAACGATCTCAAAAGAAAATTCAACGAACTCCCTTTTTCCCGACGACCCACAAACAAGTAAAGAAACGAGTATCTCCGATGTGTTTCTAAAGGGAATTTTTGTAGTTTTTGAAGTTCTTTTCTTTGGAAAATCTTCCAAAATCTTTCTCAACCTTATAAAAAAAACAGAAACTAGACTCTCTGCTCCAAAATATATCTCCAAAAAAATAATCCCCCCCTCTCATATCGAAATAGTAGTGGGATATATAGATGGATGCTAGGGTCTGACCTTAGAGGGAAAGTGTCACTCCCCGAGCCTACACCCTAGACGTGGCCGGCACTCGGAGACCATCGCTGGCCCCAAGAGGACCCATGACTTGGCTTACTTAACTCAACAGAAGACTTAACTCAACAGAATAAACTCAATGCAATAGTTTAAATGATAACATCCTAGCCAAAATGGCAACTTATGTCTCAAAACAAAGTATTTGTAAATACATAGATGAGAGACTCAATATTAACTGTCTGACTGTCTATGAAGCCTCTATACTACTGAGATGGATGTTGGGACAGAGCCCACAACATCCTAATAAAGAAAACTAGGAAAGCGAAATAACAGAGTCCTCCGGAATGCAAGGAGGCTCACCACTGACTCTGGAGTGCTCAACTGAATCAACGGCGTGCTGGATGCTGATCCTGTTACTTGTGTCTACATCATAATAAGATGTAGGCCAACTGGCATCAGTACATTGAATGTACGAGTATGCGAGTTGGAAAGCTAAACAATAACTTAAGCTTGAAAGGAGTACAAAGGAACACTTACCTTGGCTCTGTTTAACTCGTGAACAACTGAACTCAATATAAAGTAATAAGACACATGCAATATATATATATCTTGTAAAACAGTGTAAACAACTTAGTTCGTTAAAGATAATGCAATAACAAACTCAATTTTACTTGTATATAAAAGTAATATAACTTTTGTAGGAGATTCTCTAACCGACAACCACCACTATGAGCCTAAGTGGTGATACAACGTCTTGCCCACACTGCCAGAACTGTCATATACTTTACCGTCATATAGAACGCTTAACTTAGTAGATCAACTAGTCTATGCTAAAAGCATCTTAAGGAGTCATCTAAAAAGTATGATCATTTACTACCCATGATGGCTACATGGTTTATGGAGACTTGAGTTAATATGAACTCGCATCCCCATATCGATGCTCAATACTACTCCCAAAATATACTTAGCTCATATGTTTGTAAAAACAAAACCCTTTCTTTGAATTGAGATAATTACTCAAAACTTAGCTTAAAAGCTCTCTTGGAATCAATGTTCCCTTTCTTGCTCAAATGTGAAAACATTTATAAACTCTTTGGGAATACTTAGTCCCCTTATAGCTTTTTGAGAAATGAACTCAACTATTTACTCTTTGCTTAAATTGAAACTTGAGCCTTATAACGAAGTTAAAACGTTTGTTAAGACTCTTGAAAACTTTAAGAAACTTGACTTTAACTTGCTTCTTAACTTCTAGACTTTGACTCTTAATTTCTTTGACTTTGATCTTAACTTTCCTTGAATTGGATTATGGATTCAAGGTTCATGCTATCATGTTTATGGATGATTTCATAATGTTTAGATGTACCTTAGAGTGTTGGAAACAACTAGAAAACATAGGTACATCGCTTAGGAATAAGTATGAAAAGGTGGGGAACGAATGGGGAGAACTGGCGTCCCTGACGCTCTAAGAAGCACGGGGCGCCAGCCCTCAAATTTCAGAGAGGTCTGGCTGGCGCGATGCGCCAGAGGCCAAAGTTCAGAGGAACTTTTGTGACGCTCTGGCAGGCGCGACGCCTCAAGCCTTTTCCCAAAAAATCCCCGATTTCTCTCCTTCGTTTTTCATCGCTAAACCCTCTAAACTTCAATGGTTCCTTCCCCAAACACTTAGGATTAATAGTACCCTCAACATACAACAATTTAACTCGAAAATTCACCTGGAACGACGAATCAAATCAACAAGAAATTTCAACAACACAACCAATCAAGAACTTAACTATGTCTTTCAAGAACTTCACCTTTTTACATATGAACAACCCAAAATCGCTGAATTGAAAAAAGTTGGTGTGTGGGTGAACTAACCTTTCTTTCTTCTTTTCTCTTTTCTCCAAGCCCTAAGCGTATTTATCAATTCTCCAAACTGACTAAGTCATGTTTTTACCCCAATAAATCTCTAAAATCAAATTAGGAAATAACTTAGAGAAAAGACTAGTTTTCCCTTCCCTAAATCCGGATTGAGACTTTCCTCAATCCAACAACCCAACTTTCGAATGGTATATTTTACTCATACGATGTCGAAATTGTGCAATCTCGGCGGTGTTGGAAAGATCTCTCCAACCATATCAAGAGTTGCTCCTAACTCCACCTGAGCTAGGAGTTATGACCGTTTGAAAATAGCCAAAACTCACTTTCTTAACTTATACAAAATTTCCAGATTTCCTTATTCTTTAAAGAAAAACAATATTTTCATATTTTAAACTCTTTATAGTCGTTTCGAGGTGCGAGATGTTATAAAAAGGGATCAAAAGGCGGATTCTAGGGCCCAATTCGAAATTCAAAACTACAAAACCTTTCACCAATTTGGGGAGACAGCCTTTTCTTGCAATTTCGCCCAATTCCGAAAGAGGAAAGGGCGAATTGATGGTTGATTTGCATTCCTCGTCCTTGCTATACCACATGGCTCGATCTCGAGCCAAAAGGATGGAAACACGTGCCTTTATCTGCTGCAGCGACTACACTGGCCTGAGAGATGTTGAGGAAGGAGACAGGGAGAAACAGAGTAACGTCTATGCGCATACTGATTTACGCGTGTTGACTCACGTATATTGACACCGTGTATCTTGATGCGTATAGCTGGTGGATTTGGCATCGTTTGCTGCTGTTCGGGCTGTCATTTTGATCGATGTTAACGTTGGAGAAGAAGAAGAAATGTGGTGGAGTCGATCGAGTATTGGGTAAAAGGAAGCGGGTGGGTTGAGGAATTGTTGTGCTTATGCAGTTGCTGGAAATTGCATTGTTGCTGGGCCTGGGTCAATTGGAATTAGGACGAAAGTTGGAATTGAAAACGGAATGGGCTGAGGGAAGAGAAAATGGGCCGCTGGGAATGGAAGGGCAACTGAAAATTTAAAGGAAGGCCCAAAATTTAGTCTTAAAATGGGTTTGAGCAAAATGTTAGATTAGGTTAAAATTGTAATTAGATAATGGCCTAACAAAAGTTCAAAGGTAACCAAATCGGAATTAATCGATGAATTTGGTCGAAACTTAAACAAAATGAATTAATACAAATTAATTAATGAGCGTCTCAATCTTAACAAAATAAAATAATTAATTCAATTATAAACCAATTAATTTTTAAAATTAACCATAATTTAGACTAAACTAATTTTAATAGAATATTTAAAATAAATCCTTCTGAGATGATTTTCGAATATTTATGAAATATACCAATTATATCTATAAAATTATATGAAGTATATTTACTATTTATAAATTATAAAAATCGACTAGATCACTTAAAATGACTTTGGAAAATAATTAAATTTTATAAAACTAATTGTTCTAAATTGCTTCGGGAGTTAAGAATCTCGTGAATTAATTCCTATTGGGGAGGGTCAAAATTGGGTGTCAACACTGTCCCTCATTTTTCTTGGATTGACGCAAGATATACGAGGAAAATGAAATTGGCATATCCAATTTTAATCGGCCACATCTTCATCTTTTAGAAAAGGGATTTGGTACGAACTTTAAAAACTATGACCGAACTCCGAAAGTGGGTTTCCTACACATCTCAAGCTATATGAGAATTCAGGCCACTTGTAGTTCGACACGCTTGATTTAACACATGATTTTAAAAGAATTCAAAAGCCATCATGATACTGAATTATGAAGAGATCGGAATGCTCGAAAATAAGATTTGAGAGTGAATGTTGGAATACAGCCGAGTTTCAACATCGATTCTGCCTACATATCCCTCAACTTAGGAATCAGGCTGCTTGTAGTTCGATTCGATCGGTTGAAAATAAAATCTATTATGCAAGACAACCTTTGGTTCTTGAGGAATGATAAAAATAAATCGAGTATGAAAAGGAGGCTGGCAACCTCTTAACCATGAATATGGCGCGCTTCACATCCATAATTAAGAACTTACACGGATATAATTTGCAAAGCTCTTGGTGCATTGTCACTCAGATTGGAAAGCTGTTTCCAATAAAGACCAAAAATTTTCGGATCGGAATCGAAATCGAAATCGAAACTGACAAACCCAAAGAAAAACCCAAAGAAAAACCCACATGCCTTTTAACAGAGGTGTGGCTTGATTGTAGTGGAAGTCGCTCCTCTGCTCACGTCCTAAGCGTTTGGCACTCCTCTTTGGACTATGTCCCAATTCGCTGCTAAGAAAAAGTTTCACGTTGTGCTGCATCCTTTTTTATGTCATCCGCACTTGTGGCTTGATTTGAGAATTCATCCTCTCGGATGCTCTCAACAAAGACTGAGATAAAACTCATTAGCATAAAAAATGTAATTCAAATGGAGAGATAGCGGCTTTTACCGCGTTGACACTTAAATGCTCTCCTTGAACATTTGACGTCAACTCCATTGGGTTTGACGTAAAGCAAATAAAGCTTGTGTCTCATAGTTGTGATATAATGTACTCTTCCTTTGATGTCAAAGTAATAAAATAGGCTGATGTAATATGCTGGCAGTTCTCTTGATGTCGTTTTTGCAAAGAAAAATAATGCAATCAATATTGATCTTCTTGTGATGGGTAAATCTTTCTCTTATGATGCATAACTCCTTTCTCTTGCGATGCATGACTCTTTTCCGCGATGCATGACTTTTTCTCTTTCTATGCATGGATCTTTCTCTTGCTATGCATGAATCTCTTTCCCGCGATGCATGACTTTTCTTTTGCGATGCATGACTTCTTTCTCTTGCTATGCATGAATCTCTTTCCCGCGATGCATGACCTTTTTTTTGTTGCTATGTATGGATCATTCTCTTGCTATGCATGAATTTATTTCCCGCAATGCATGACTTTTTTTTTCTTGCTATGTATGATTTTTTTTTCTTGCTATGCATGATTTCTTTCCTTTGCTATGCATGACTCATTTCCCGCGATGAATGGCATTTTTTTGGCAATGCATGGATCTCTTCCCGCGATGCATTAATCTTCTTTCGCAATGCATGAATCTTCTCCTACAATGCATGACTTTTTTCTCTTGCCATGCAGGATTTCCTTTTCTTGCTATGCATGATATTTTCTCCGCAATGCATGAATCTTTTAATGATGTCATCCCCAGTACCGGACGAAGATGACGCTTCACCGAACAACATAGGTGATCTTCTGGACATCTTTTGGGTGGCGGTATCGTCTCAATTCACAATATAATAAAAATGACTCTCGGAGTAGTGGTATCATCTCATTTGACAATACGATATAAATGACTCTCTGGGTAAGAATATTATCATATCTGATAATATAATGCAGATAAACGTTTTCCAGATATCCTTAGTTGCTGAAAAATAAAAATACTAGCCTCTTCGAGATTTTCATTTGTTCCATCTCTGAACACAGTTGCGTGTTCATTATGGACTTCGCCTTGTTTGGGATCGAATGAAATAATGTTATTCATGTTCCCTAATCTTTGACATAAGAAGCATAAAATATTTCATGCATCCACAGAAATATTGTCAATTTTGGGAAGCTTTTCTCCCTTTTGGCTTCTCCATATTCATTGAATGGTGGCATATGCTGATTTTGAGGTAAACCTATAGACCTGCATCCACAGAAAAATTGTTAATTTAAAAAATGAACTGATTTGTATCGATCTCTTCGGTTGTCTGCTCCTTGGCTTGCTATCTCCGGTTGATTTTTTCGATCACCCGCTTCTTGATAGATAAGACAAAACATTTTTATGCAAAAATAATTGAAGCATGAAAGGAAAGTTTTAAGGAAAATAGGTTTCTTCAAAAGGGTAATATTTGGAAGAGGTCACTGCCAAGTGTCATGTCACGTCAAGCTTAGCGAACATCTTTGAAATCGAATGCTTCGAGGTCTATCTGATTATTTGTTGGGGATTATTCAAACTTGCTCTAGACTGTCGATAAACCCTGTTGAAATTTTGAGGCCATCCTCAAAATTTCTGTCCCAGTTAACTGTCTTGGCATATCTTCAACCATTGGTGAGCAAATCACGAAATTTTTGAGGTGCTCTCAAAAATCCTGTCCCGGTTGCGAATTTCGAAGTAACTCTAGTCTTGACTTGTTAGAGAAAATCTTCTTCTCGAGAATTTTTTAGTCTCTCTCAAACATTCTGTCCCAGTTTCTATATTAAAGAAAAATAGAAATATTTCCGGAGATATGACCGAGCCCTTGTGGCGCCTACGTATCCCGTTGAGGCAGAAATCAGGTCAAACGTAGTTCCCCCTCAAGGTTTAACAAAAATAAGAAATTTACAAAGAAATCGACCGAGGCCGACATAGGCCGCCTACGTATCTCATTCTTAAGAATTCAGGTCGAACATAGTTCAAATGTAAGGAAAGTATTAAAAGGGGATAAAGGGGTGACCGAGGCCGACATAGGCCGCCTACGTATCTCATTCTTCAGAATTCAGGTCAAACATAGTTCATTACAAAAGGGATACAATTTTAAACGAAGCGATTACAAGTAAATAGAAAGATTACAAGGAAATGACATACATACAAACTGAAATCTTCACACATAATATCTTTTGACATCATCTTAGTTGATCGATTTGGGCCATTCGGTGCCATCCATCTCCGACAGGACCAAGGCACCTCCAGATAATACTTTGCGAACCATGTAGGGTCCTTGATAATTTGGTGCGAATTTCCCTTTGTACTCATCCTGATGAGGAAAAAAATGCGTTTGAGAGCCAACTGACCAATTTCAATTATTTTGGCTCTTACTTTCTTGTGGAAAGCACGAATCATTCTTTGTCGATACAGTTGTCCATGACAAACAACAACCATTCTCTTCTCATCAATCAATGTTAATTGATCAATCCGCTTGCGAACCCATTCAACATTACTCAATTCAGCTTCTTGAATGAATCTCAATGAAGGTATTTCAACTTCTGCAAGTATAACATCCTCTGTTCCATATACTAGCAAATATGCAGTAGCTCTAACTGATATTCTGACAGTCGTTCGGTAACCCAACAAAGCAAACAACAGGATCTCATGCCAACCTCTGCGATTATCAATCATTTTCCTCAAAATCTTCTTTATGTTCTTATTGGCGGCTTCTACGGATCCATTCATTTGGGGATGATAAGCGGTCGAATTTCGGTGAGTAATCTTGAATTGTTCACATAGCTCTCTTATCAAGTGACTGTTTAGATTCGCTCCCTTATCAGTAATGATAGATTTCGATACTCCAAATCTACATATCAAATTGTTGCGAACAAAATCAGCTACAACTTTTTTGGTCACCGATTTATACGAAGATGCTTCCACCCACTTGGTGAAGTAGTCAATGACGACCAAAATGAATTTGTGTCCGTTAGAAGCGGCTGGCTCTATTAGACCAATGGCATCCATGCCCCAAGCTACAAAAGGCCAAGGTGAACTCATAGCATTGAGTTCATGAGGCGGGACTCGAATCAAATCACCATGCACTTGACATTTATGACATTTCTGCACAAACTTGCAGCCATCATGCTCCATAGTCATCCAAAAATAACTGGCTTGGAGGATCTTACTTGCCAAAGTGAGTCCATTCATGTGAGTACCACAAACTCCTGCATATATCGGTTCCAGAAGCTTCGCAGCTTCACTAGCATTAACGCAACTGAGAAGACCTAATTCTGGAGTCCTCTTATAAAGGATTTCCCCACTCGCAAAGAAATTGAGGGCCATACGGCATATCGACTTCTTCTGGTTGAACATTGAATTCTTAGGATAAGTCCTGGTCTCTAAATACTTCTTGATGTCAAAATACCAAGGTAAACCATATGGTTCCGCTTCAATATGTGAACAATGGACATGCTGCTCTTTTACCTCTATATCCAAGGGATCAATATAACTTGTATTTGGATGTTTAATCATCGAGGCAATGGTGGCGAGAGCATCAGCCAACTTATTTTGTGTCTTGGGAGTGTGTCTAAACTCAATCTTTCAGAATCTTTTGCAAAACTTTTGTATATACTGCATGTACGGTGTGATCTTTGGGTTCTTCACGGCCCATTCTCCTTGAACTTGATGAATCAGCAAGTCTGAGTCTCCAATAACTAGAAGCTCATAAATGTTCATGTCGATTGCCATCTTTAAATCGAGGATACAAGCTTCATATTCAGCCATGTTGTTCGTGCAATCAAATCGAAGTTTAGCCGCCAAAGGGTAGTGCTGACTGGTTTCTGATACTATGACCGCTTCGATACCTTTACCTTGGTGGTTTGCCACTACATTAAAGAATACTCTCCAACCAGGGTATGCCTCAGAAATATCTTGACCCACAAATGAAACTTCCTCATCGGGAAAATAAGTCTTGAGCGGTTCGTACTCCTCATCAACTGGATTCTCCGCAAGATGATCAGCCAAGGCTTGTGTTTTTATCGCCTTTTGTGTCACATACACAATGTCAAACTCACTCAAAAGAATTTGTCATTTAGCCAACTTCCCGGTCGGCATTGCTTTCTGGAAAATATACTTCAACGGGTACATCCTGGAAATAAGGTATGTGGTATAAAAAGACAAATAATGTCTCAACTTTTGAGTGATCCAAGTCAAAGCACAATATGTTCTCTCCAAAAGAGTGTAACCAGTCTCATCATATTGACCAATCACACATCCTAATGCATTATCTGAGACCGACAAATATAGCAATAACAGACTCCCTTATCGCAGAGGGACCAACACTGGTGGATTGGATAAATAGTTCTTGATGGTATAAAAAACAACTTGACATTCTCCGGTCCACTTGATCGAGACATCTTTTTTCAATAACTTAAATATAGGCTCACACACCATGGTGGATTGATTTATGAACCGGCTGATGTAGTTCAACCCTCCTAAAAAACTCATCACCTCTTTCTTGGTCTTCGAAGTAGGTAATTCTTGGATCACCTTGATCTTGGAAGGGTCAAGCTCAATGCCCCTTCTACTGACTATAAATCCCAACAGCTTGCTAGTTGGCGCTCCAAAAGAACACTTGGCAGGATTCAACTTCAAATTGTATCGGCGTAGACGATCAAAGAATTTCCTCAAGTGAGTCAGGTGATCCGAACTCTCGCGGGACTTGATTATGACATCATCTACATACACCTCGATCTCCTTGTGAATTATATCGTGAAAAATGGTCGTCATATCCCTCATGTAAGTAGCACCGGCATTTTAGAGATCAAACGGCATCACCCAATAATGATATACTCCCCAAGGCGTAATGAAAGCTATATTTTCTGCATCTTCTTCGTCCACCAGGATCTGGTGGTAACCCACATAACAATCCACAAATGACTGCATCTCATGCTTAGCACAGTTATCAATGAGAATGTGAATGTTTAGTACGGGAAAATTATCTTTCGGGCTTGCTTTGTTGAGATCCCGGTAATCAACGTAAATTCTGATCTTTCCGACTTTCTTGGCAACCAGAACAACGTTGGCTAACCATGTCGAATATTGCGTCACTTCCACTACTTGAGACTCGATCTGCTTGGTAATCTCTTCTTTGATCTTTAAACTCAACTAAGGCTTGAACTTCTGAGTTTTTTGTTTTACAGGACTGAAAACTGGATTGATCAAAAATTTATGGGACACCATATTCGTACTCAGCCCCGTCATATCTCTGTAAGACCAGGTAAACACATCAATGTATTCTCTAAGCAAACGAACTAGGTCTCTTCTTTGAGCTTCAGTCAGATGGAGACTAATTCTGACTTCTTTGACACACTACTCATCTCCGAGATTCACAGTCTCAGTTTCTTCCAAACTTGGCTTGTGTTGATTCTCAAATTGTCGAAACTCTTCAGCAACATATTCGGGTACCTCATTTTCTTCTTCACATTCCTCGCACTCATCATCACCTGCCTCATTTCGTTCACTCGGTTCATGACATGACATTGACATGTTTTAAATTAATATTACTGAAATCATAAACAAACAAGGTTAGGAAAGTAAAATGTAAACAAATAAGTAAACAAATTTTCGATAAAAGAGGCTTTCATTTAAACTGAAAAACAAGCACAAACTTTGGCCATGGCTAAGGGTCATTTTGCCTTTTTAAACATCACAAGGGAATTTAAAAACTTCAAACAAGTAAAAACTGCATAAAGGGCGGGTCTCGAGCCTCTTCCGGATTACCGCCGATTTTAAAAACAAACATAAATACATGTCTTTTCTACCAAGCTACACAGGAAATCAGGAGCGACGTGGAGGTCCAGTTTTGCAATTGCTCCTCAGGTTCTGCATCACGGATGCCCAATGTCCCAGCATCTTCCTTGATGACCGCATCAATATCCTTAAAAAGGCCCTAGATTCTTTCTCCGAGACCATCATCATTGACATATCTTTGCACCGGGAATGACTAGTACAGATGAGGAAATGGCCTAGCCAATGCTTGATCAACACTCTTGTTCTTCATCTCTGCTTCGTCATCTGTTGGGACATACCCCAAACCAAACTTTGTTCCTCCGGCGGGAACTTGAATAGGCTCGACAATTCCTTGGAAATATTTCCCCAACCCGAAACCTGGTTCGAAACCATTCTGGAGTATGACAGTATCAATCATCTTGTATACGACAGGCATAAAAAGTTGTGGAGCCAAGTCATCACCGGTGGCATTTACCAGCTCCACCATGCAAAAATTGCAACCTCGGGAGATATCATTAATGATCCGTGCATACCCATTGGAATGGCTCCCTTCACCATGATTGACCAATTTCTGGTCCTTTCAAACAAATTTCATCAGTTGGTGAAGGGTAGACGGCACAACCCCAGTCATGTGGATAAATGCTCTTCCCAGAAGCAAATTGTAACTGGTGTTGATGTCCAACACTTGAAACCCCACATTGAATTCAGCAGGTTTCATCTGAATATCCAAGTTTACTACCCCTATCGTGTCTCTCTACACTCCATCGAAAGCTCTCACATTGACCTGGTTTTGTTGAACCTTTCCCAAGTCGAATTTCAGCTGCTTGAGAGTCAAAATAGGGCAGATGTTGAGACCGGACCCATCGTCAACCAAAACACGATTTATAACTTTGTCCCAGCATTTGATGGTGACGTGCAGAGCTTTGTTGTGCATCCTGCCTTCAAAGGGCAGCTCTTCGTCACAAAAACTAATTCGATATCCTCGAATGACCTGGGTTTATCATGGCTGCTAGATTGTCACTGTTAGTACCCACATACATATACGTATCATTCAAAGCCCTCATCAGAGCCTGCCTATGCAACTGCGAACTCATCAATAAGGCCCACATAGAGATCTGAACCGGCGTCTTCTCCAATTGCTTCATAATTGAATAATCTTTCGGCTGCATTTTTCTCCAGAACTCCTCAGCCTCGGCTTCACTGATCGGTCTTTTTGTTTGGTCCTTCTTCTGCACACCCTGGATCAGCTCTTCTGGTATGTAGCACCTGCCAGATCTGGTCATACCCTGGGTAATAGTCGTTTCAATCACAAACTTTGGTCGGACAAGAGTTTCTTGCAGCACCAAGGCAACAACCTTCTCGGGTGTCAGAATCACAAACTCTTTCTTCTCTTTAATGCTCAACGAGGCTACAGCTTTTTCCAGCTCATCAGGAGCAATAGGAACTATTGTCTTTGTCATACACCAATCATCATCTGTCTCTATCATATCGATAGTGACGCCTCCATGATTTGGCATAGGATTGCTATTGACATTGGGCGCGACTGTTTGAAGAGAGACCACGTTCTGGTCAAGCAGGTCTTGGATTTTATGCTTCAGGTTGATATAGTCCTCGGTATCAAGTTCAACACTGTTAGACTGATATGCGCACCTCTGGTCAGGCCTGTAAAACTTTGAGTTATTGTCAACCGGCTTGGTCCCCACTGGATGAATATATCCTGCAGCAGTTAATCGCTCGAACGACTTTGTTCGGCTTTCAATGAGCGGAGTGAAAATTCTAGCATGTTTATTAACAAATCTAGGACAGAGGGGATCATAATTGCCTTGTTGCGCAGGAGGCATTTGACGATAATTTGGAGCGTTTGGACGTGGGGATTGATTTCTAGGGTATGAGTTGGTTTGGTAATTTGGTTGTGGAGCTTGGTAGTTTGGGGGGGTGGGTATTTTGGTAAAGTGGAGCTGGATTTTGTTACATTGGGGGAGGCGTTTGGTAATTTGTCTGAAAATGGCACAGTTGGGGGCGGCATTTCGATAGTGATGAGATGGAGTCTGGTAAACTGGCAGGGGAGTTTGGTAGATAGGAGGGGGAATTTGGTGGCTAGGAAGGGGGGTATTTTGGTAACTAGGGGGATTGGTATTTTGGTAACTGGGGGATGGGTGTTTTGGTAATCAACATGTGCATAACAAGCCAGGTACGAACTCTGTGAAGGTCGAGAACGACTTTGGTACGATGAAAATTTCATTGGGGTCTTCTTCCCCTCATAAGAGATGGAAGACACAACTTCTCTTTTCTTCTTCAACAAACCCGAGGATCCGGGCGAGGCAGCAACACAGGCAATCTTCCCGGTCTTAATCCATCTTCGATAGTCTCACCTACTTTGATTATCTCAGCAAACTTAGCTCCAACGAGTAATATAATTCTATCATAATATTCGAGCTCTTTAACCCGAACAAATACTTTGACAATTTCCTTCTCAGACATAGGAGGCTGAAGTCTAGCTGCCTTTTTTCTCCATTTGTATGCAAATTCTCTATAAGTTTCATTGGATTTCTGCTTCATTTTTTCCAAATAATAACGATCAGGAACGATCTCTACATTGTAGGCGAATCGTTCGATGAAATCCTTAGCTAGAGCATTCCAGCTAGGCCATTGTCTCGTTTCATGAGATGTAAACCATTCTAAAGCCTCTCCACTCAAACTTCGTCTAAAAAGCCGCATCAATAAAGCTTCATCTCTTCCAACTCCCACGAGCTGGTCACAGTAGGCCCTCAGGTGCGCTAAGGGGTTCCATATTCCTCTGAAAACGTCGAACTTTGGCACCTTGAACCTTTTCGGGAGGTCCAAATTCAGATGAATGCATAAATCCTCATAACTCAAACCAGCGACTTCAGGAATACCCTGCAACTCTTTCATGGCCTTTCGGATCTCTTACTTTATATCCAGTTTGGCGGCCTCTTCCTTTGACCTCCACTTTCTCTCTCGCTCCTCATAGTGGTAGAACTCAGAACCATTGGCGTCATGCTCATTGGGGATGGGAATTCGGAAAGTGGTTTTTTGAGGTAGGGGTGGAGCGATGGAGGGACTTTGGATATTTTGAGTGGCTTGGTAGTTTTGAGGGAAAGTCTGGGGTTGGTATGTTGATTTTGGTGATGGAGGGAAGTGTGCGGGTTGTTAACATTTTGGTTTTGAGGGGGTGAACCAGTTTGGAGGTTGGTATTTTGGGGAGGAAGTGGCACTTTGAGGTTGGTGTTTTGAGGAGGGGGTGGTGTCTGATAAGAGGCAAAGGCATAATGAGGATTTTGGGTGGTTAGGCCGATAATTGAGGGATTCTGAGCAGGACTGGAGGGTGGATTTTGAGCCTGTTCTGCGTTCGAAGGAGGAAAGTGAAATGGCGGCCTTTCGTCTGCTGGAGCATTGAAAGCAAAAACCAGATTAGGCAAATCTTGCCTTCTCTGCATCTCGACCTGCATCTCAACGATCTGTTGCATCAACTGCACGATTAACTCGTTCTGATCGGCGATGACGAGCTGAGCCACAACAACATCTGTTAAGTCGGTATCCTCAACGTTATCGCCTATTGTTGAGTTGCCCTTCCAAGAACTTTGACCAGGGAAGGAATCTGTAGGGCCTTTTGATCTTGTAAAATAGAGGTGTTCAGCCAGCTTATCAACACAGATCAGTTCTAACTACCTGTAGAGGAAAACAACTCAAAGGCAAATCTGTTAGTTTTGATTCAGGACAAATAATGCAAAATATCACATAGAGGGCATATAAACACACAAGAGTTGTTTTGTTTGAGGACATATTAACCCACGAATAATGGGGACTAATTTTTTGAACAAGTAGAAATTTGCTCGTTTTATTTTGTGGCTAGTAACTCAAAAAGGTTAAATTGCATTGAGTTAGGGTCTTCTTGCTGTATCTCTCGGCATCTGTTGATGTGAATTCAACATTTCCTTGTAGAATGAAGGGGAAAAGAAAACTTTAAAAAGATAGGGATCGGGCCTTGAAAGGCTGCCTATGTATCTCCAAAGGAAAATTCAAGCCCTACGTAGTTCGAATACAAAGGAAATTTTCATTTTCATTCATTCATTTCTGATGATTACAGGGAAAGTGAAAAATAGATAATAAAGCTTCTACAAGATATATGGTGCCTTCATCAAAGCGTCTTCTTCCGATTGTCGCATTAATCACGAGGGGTAAACTCATAAGCTTCGGGGGTGATTTTCTCATTCCCTTATTTCCACCAAGAGAAGGCCTATAGACAATTTCCTCCTCAATATCTTCTTCAGTAGCTCCAAGGTGAGTGTCTTCGGGGCCACTATTGGCTTCTTGACCGAAGAAAGAGCTTTTTCCGTGTATTTTCTGAAGCCTCATGGTTATATCATTGTTGAAGACATCATGTTCCTTCAGTATAGCAACCGTCTCCTCATTTATGATAGCATATCTTGCCATCTTAGATGCCAACTCCTCGTCTAGTGCCGCATTTTTAGCTCGTGCGACCGCAGTGGCGATCACCACTTCTATTCTCCTTTCTCTAGTTTCTTGAATCTCCTGTCTGAGTCGACACAGTTTCATTCTTAAATCCTCCTCAGTCGTCTTCACCTTGACATTCTTACCTTTTTCTATCTTAGCAGCAGTTTTACATTTCCTGAGATGATAGAGTAATGTTTTAGGATTTGGCGGTAGAATTTTATTTCTGGCTGAGAAACTCAAGACTCATGAAATTTTGGTCGAACATTTTGGTAGTGACTTGTATTTAGAATTGTGGAGATTTTAAGAAAATTTTCAAAAAGGAGTGGGCTAAAAAATGTCTTCATTCAAAGCAACATATCATATAAATAGTTAAAGCAAACAAGCATATATCGCGTCCTAAACATATATGTGACCCATTTGTGCTAAGGGTAGGCCTAGCGATTTTGAAGGGTGTATTGCACCATTTGAAACAAATTGTTGCACCCCCTAAAATAAGATTCATAAACAATAGAGAATTCATCACAAATTTAAGCAAAATGATACATCTTTTAAGGAAGGAATAAACTGCAAATACAATAACATCAATCCCATGCAGGGGAATAAGATCACTAAAAGGCTGAAGGTCTAGCTCTTCCTCTTGCTTTTTCCACTTCTTCGTGAATAAGGAACTTGTTAGTCATCACATGCGGCTCGACGAACCCAGATTTGGAAGACATCGATATGCCCTGGGGAGTGTTAAGCTGATCATCCAAGTTCTAGTCCAAATGTATCAGGCAGGCTCTTGCGTTAGCTAACTCTTGTGTGGCAAAGGCTAAAGCCCTTTGGCTTTCATATTCTCGATGCTGGAACTCTTGTTCCCTACGCATGTATTCTTGCTCCCTACGTTGAAACTCTTGCTCCCTTCGGTCCCATTCCTGTTGAAAGTGGTAGGTTTGTATTTGGAGCCTTACTTGGACATCTTCAATCTGTCGGCCCGTGCGTGGCGTCGAGTCAAGTGTACCACATAGATCATCTTGCAACCATTTTTTGTATTCGTCAACATACCCAGCTACATATTTGTCTTCGGCCATGGTTTCTTTTAGATTTACCCGCCCGACCTACTAATCGAGAATTTCCTTGGCATGAGGTATCTTGTTGCACCCGTTGTAGTCAAAGACGTAGCAGCTAGTGTCTCATTTGAAAGGTAGAATTTGCCTTCTGCCGAATTGTCGCAATACCCTACTAGGGTTGTAGGGTCGTACCCCTCTAATGCCAGGAGGATTAGGAAAAGACACTTAGCCCCCCGAACAACTATTTTTTTTGACATGAAATATTGAAACATCCATTGTACGTTTCCATCTTTTATGTCGTGGAAGACTTTAGCTCATGCCTCCCTCGTGCTGTGAATCTTGAATCTGTTGATGCTCAAATGGAACTCGTAGTGGTTGAGGTGACTTTCTTTTTGTGGTTCGGCCAATTTCTGTTTCTGAGTCTCGCATGTCTTCACTAGGTGTTTAGACATCCACCACTGCAACAAGATATTACATCCTTGAAAAAATGGAGATCCATTTTTACATTGACCTAAAGAACGGTAGATGTCAACCACAATGATCGGGACTAGGTTGAAGTACTTCTTGACTTGTCCCTTTTTACCAACACCCTCAAAGATGGCGTGAGTTACCATGACAATCCGAGTATCAATTTCATTCCCTCCATCTTGAGGGAATACCATTGTCCCTAAGAGGCATAAGGCAAACGCTAGGGTTTGAGTTTGACTCCAACTACTGCGACTGAGAAACTCATTTGGAAAATTCTTATAATAGTTCTCGTGTCCCCATCGTTTGTAGAATTTCACAAACGGAATGCTCGGGGTGTCTATCCAGTCAACATTTACCAGCAACAACATGTTCTTCAGTTCTTTGTTGGTCGGCTTATCTGGTAGCAAAACGTGATGATCTGGATGATTTTTTCTTTTCTGGCACATTCTGACGTTGTCTAGGCAATCTTTGATTTCTTCAGCAGTTGGTGTCATTTCAACATCTCCGAAGCGAAACACCATCTTCTTATCATCCCAAAATCGAGTGACCACCTCAATGAACGTAGGCCAGACTTTGAGATTCATTATCGACGGGAGGTGACCCAAGTGAATGGAAAGTTCTCTTTTCTGATATGCATTGAGATTGTATCACCATACACAGAGGAGGTTAGGCGTCTCGATGACCATTTTGAAACTCAAGTATTGCTTGCCCATCTACAAAAACATACAAATAATTAGATACCCCTCAAACCCATGACACAATAATTTGTCAAACAATGTATATATCATTCAAACACATAAGTATGAATGTTCATTCGGGTCGTGGGCCCTTTGGACTTAAGGTGGTCTTTCTAATAGGCCCAACATGCCTTGGGTGTTGGGTCGTCGTAAGCCAATGCGCTAAATTTCGGGATTGAGTTTGGCTCTACACTACTTTTGACTAAGAGTGACTTTGTTTATAGTGGAGAGGTGACCCAAGCGAACTACTTGGGCTGGAACAGTTAACGACCGTTGACTATCCAGTAGCCAACTACATTTGTCAGGGTGCCCCGAGAACAATTTGGTTAACGAATGACTGCGGCCCGCGTAATCGTCCTTTAAATGGAAAATTAAAATAAATGTCGTTTGACGGAGTATGTCATGCCATGAATGCAACAGTTCAATATATACGATAAATAAAACAAGTAGACAACTAAAAACACATAGCCAAATAAATTAATCTTCAAGTTAGAACCATTCATATTCCCAGCAGAGTCGTCATTTCTGTTTTACTCAAAAATATAAATAAAATAAAAATAACTGAGTTTTCAAAAAATCGACTAAACTTATGATTTAAGAAAAAATGAATTTCCAAAAGAACAGAGTCGCCACTTAATTTTTAGTAAATATCAAGAAAAACTTAAGGTTTTCAAAAGACTCAAACAGATAAAACTATTGGAAATAAAAGGTTCGAAGTTCAATGTACATTCCGAGAAGGTGTTAGGCTCTCGAAATGTCCGCTAACTTGTGGTTGACCGGTGATTTGACTAAAAATGACTTTACCTAATTTTTTGAGAAAATATTAACTAAGTGAAAAGAAATTTGCTTTTTACTTATTTATTTATTTATTACATATTTTATTATTATTATTATTTTATTTTATTTTCATTTTTAAAAAAAAATATTTTTAATTATGAAAAGAACTCATTTTTATTTATTTTTATTCTTTATAAAGTGGGGGGGGGGGGGGGGGGGGGGGGGGG
>JAJOOH010029069.1:0-10773 GCA_029582605.1 Solanum gracilifrons | reverse complement strand
CTCTGAATTATATGACAAGGAACAGTCACATGAGGCAACATATGCCTCAAATCACTTTGGAATATAATTTGTAACACACTTAATGCTATGTCTGGTCTCATGTTGAACAATGTCCTGCTGAATTCCTGTACCGCAACAGAGTCCATGTCCCCTCCTATAGCTAAAGGTGCAAAACCTGAACACCATGCCTTGTAATTTGATCTCATTGCTTCAAATAATTGATCCAGATCTTCTTGTTCGAATCCTCCATAATAGTCCACGTCATTCAAATACCTAATTAAAATTTTCATATTTTTAATTCTTGTTAGTAAGATAAGTTGCCAGAAGGTAAAAAAGATTCTTCTAAGAAAGTTTGAGATAACATGATTTCATAGAACTATCTTCTAAGCCAAATAAAAAAAGGATCCAGCACACCATAGTAATTGTAAGTAATAAAGAAAGATAAGAGACAACTGTCGCGCCAATGTAGACAAGTGACAACCAACATGTTCAATAAGAAATTAAAAGAATATTGGCTAATGATTCGTATACTTACCAACTAAATGATTTGTTTAAATTATTGTACTAAGCCAAAAATTGAACTCAAAATTATTGTACTACTAATATCAATCTTCGAGGAATCTTAATAGTTCATTGATTGACTACCTAAACTTTCAACTTATTAGTCCGTATTTGATTACATCCCCTCCCTATTTATCCTTCCTTGCCCTAAAAAAATATACTCCCTCCTGTCTCAAGTTGTTTATCTATTTTGATTTGATATGGAGTTTGAGAAAGTATAAAAGACTTTCGAATATTGTGATATTAAAAAATATATGTTATCAAAATAACTTTTAATCTCATGATGATCTTAAATATATTACGAAAAAGATTGAAATTAAAGAGTTACCTTCTTTTGAAACGGGCAGAAGTATGAGAAAAAATTGAAATAGAGCTAGTAGTCTCTTTCTATAACTACTCTACGTTTAAAGTTTACTAGTGAGTATTTTTTCCCTTTAAACGTCACCTGGAAAATTAGGTAATATGATGGAATGCACACACTAATTAAAAATGATTGTGATATTAGTTGGTAAAATAGTTGTAATAACAGTCCTCCTTTAAGGCATAAAATTTTGTAACAAGTAAAAATAGTCAAACGTTAATTATAGCAGAAGGTAAAGGAAGAAGAGGAAATTAACCTTGGAGAACCAGAAACTGTGACAAGTTTGGTGAAGAGATCGGGACGTGCAACAGAAGCGATGGCACCAATCATGGCAGAAACAGAGTGACCGACATAAATACAACAAGAAATTTGGAGTTCTTCCAAAATAGCGATCACATCATAGGCGTATCCTTCCAAGGTTGAGTACCTTTCAAAGTCAAAGTAATCTGGATTGGTAGTTCCAGCTCCCATATTGTCAAATAAGACAACCTTATAATCGTCAACTAGATGAGGAACCAAATGTTTCCACACAGATTGATCTGTTCCGAACCCATGAGCAAGGACTATGGTTCGATCCCCTGTTCCTAAAATCTTCACGTTGTGTGCTTCTTCAACAATTCCCATCCTTTAATTTGTGGAAATTGAATCGAATTGTGTTTTTATGGTTACCTCTTACGTTGTTTCTGTTGGTGAGAAAAAGTGTGGACTAATGAACTCTTTTATGCTTTGTTTGGGTCTTCGTCTGGAAAATGACTACTAACCACATGTATTGGTGTCGTGTTGCTCTTTGTTTATGAGATACTATTTTATTTCTTTGCACATTGGCATCTGACGGCTATATAATATTTAATCAAATGGACAATATTTCCCATATCTTTGCACATTTGGGCATCTGAGGGCTGCTTATATTTATTTTTTTAGAAAATAAATGACCAAAATAGACAATAATTTATTAGTTAATCATGGTTGATGCAAATTAAAACTAATCACCTATTTCCTCCATTTCAAAATTATATGTGTTTATTTTTAGTTTGAGCACGTCCTTTAAATTATTTATTTCTAGAAAAGAAAGTATATTCTATTTCATAAATATCTTTTAAAAAATGTAATAGCTTTTTAGTAATTTTTTGGTTTGAAAAATTCTCTTTCTTTAAAAATAAAATTAAAAGAACAGCATCACTTATTTTAAAATGGACTGAAGTGATATTATCTATATAAAAAAAATGTTAAAGTGACAAGTTTTCAACTAATTTCTCAATTAGATATTTTACAAATTTTTTTAATTTACGGTTATTTTATATGCATAATATTCATAAAACTCTACCCAAACAATTTATTATTTACTGATAGAAAGTGCACAGTTATTTTCACAACAAACAACCCTTAAAATGACAAGTCTCTCCCATCAACCAGTTTTGAGTCATATAGAAAGATAAGTGAGTCATTATTAATCTTCCTAATGGGATGAACGGAAGAAGGAAAATATCGACTTAAACTTAATTATAGTAATTTCGATCAAATGAAAAAAGAGAGCATATTGTTGTAACATAACTCACAACCACCCATCTAAATTAAATTAGACAATGATACATATTGTCACTAATTTCGGTTTCTAGTTGATATCGTCCTTTATGCTAGCATTAATTCAAATCGCTAGGAGTATCAATTTGTTTTTTAATTGCGTGACTTTTGTGACCACTAGACTATTGACGTGAGTAATGAAACTAAGGTGACAATAGATAAAAGGTTTAATATACTAATAACTTTTTAAATTTATCAATAAATTTCATTTAAACATCTAAATTACAACATACATATTCTACGCGAACGTATACTTGTTAACCAGATTTGTCGCGGCTATATTCATAGTATTTATTAAAATCCCAATTAGTACCGTCCTCTCTGTGTGTAACAAACTGGATAGTTTGTGTCTCCCAATTTTTAGTACTCCACTTGGAGAAAAGATTCAACATGTGATTGTAAGGACCACTTTAAATTGACAGGCGTACGTATCTCGATCTGGAAGTAGAAAAAGAGTAGATAATAGTAATTAATTAAGTCATGATCACTTAGCTTGAGATTGGATCGAAGAGGAGATCAATCAAGTTGCGGCCTTGTCTTTAAAAAAATAGTCATTGTCATTAAGTTCCAAATTTCATATGTAAAACTTGATGATGACAGCCTGAAATTTCACATATTAAATTTGAAATTTCAAGACAATAACTATATTTCAGTTACACGAACTAAAAAATGACTATTTGTGAATCTTACCCAAAGTTTGAATGCCATTTACAAATTACAACGGAAGACATCCCAAAACGTACAAACTCCAGAAAGGCTAAGTTTGTGAAATGATTAGCACTCTATTTTCTCTTTCTTCCTTCTGAAAAATAAAGCACAAACTAAAACAAATCCAAATGTGAAATATAATATTCCAGACACTTTTTATCCATACTCTCCTATTGCCTCCAGAATATTAATGGAGAAAAGTAAAAAAAATAATCAACGGACCTAAATTTTTAGGGCCTTCCATGGAATAAAGAAAGAGTAGCAAGAAGAAAGCTGAGTTCGACGTGTGGGCTCAGTTACCACACTTACAAGTAATTCTTGTTGCTATCACGTGTAAATATACTTGTCTAGGCAATAGGATGAAAAAGAAAAGAAAAGTCTAATTATAGCAAAATTCAAGATTTAAAGTTTATGAATTCATATAACAATTCTAAGTTAATAGTATAATTAATAGCTAAGTTTACAATTAATTATTTACAGTGATAGATTTCTTAATGTTTTTGTAAGGTCTGAGCAAAAATTATTGGATTCACGTGAATTCATAACCAGACTTCTTTCCAGATTCATTTTGTAGGCAATATATATGACATATACATGAAAAAAAAGAAGAGAAGAGAAGTAGGCATGTATATTTATTTTGATAATATGAGTACTTTTGAAGAAGTTGTTTTTTCATTATCCTTAACTAGAAGAAGCATGAGCAGTAATGTCATGAGAAATGTGTCGAAGCAACACGGGAATAGTAGCCTCAGGTGCGCTCAAATGCGGAAGATGACCTTCGGTTGAGATGATCTCTACAATCGACTTTCCCCCTAGATTTCTGTGTAAATATTCGGAAACAGTGACTGGCATTGCAACATCCATTGAGCTCTGTATGATATGGCAAGGGACAGTAACACGGGACAGATAATGCCTTAGGTCGAACGTGAAAACAGTGCGGAAAACACTGAGTGCTATGTCTGGTCTCATGTTGAATAATGTCCTGCTGAATTCTTGTACTGCCACGGAATTCATGTCACCTCCCACCGCTAGTGGCGCAAATCCAGATACCCATGCCTTGTAGTTCGATTCCATCGCTTGACATAATTGCTCTATGTCTTCCAACTCAAATCCTCCGTAATAGTCATCCGTATTTATGAACCTAAAAAAGAAACCTTCTGAGAAACTAATCACACGAATAAAGAAGAAAAAAGGGACTTTGATGGTCTGTGTTATACTGTCTTTTAAGGAATTTTTGTTACTGCTGGGTGAATGGTTAGTATGGCAAACTTCTTTAAAATTTCATAAAATGAAAAGAAATTCACGTGTCTGACAAAAATAGTTGCATTTTCACAAAAACAAGTTGTGTGGTCTTTTTTAGAAAAGAACAAAAGAAACGGAGAAGATTGATTTAGAAATATCTGATTGTAAATACGCTTAAGATAGAAATACTACGTACATCTTTCTTTTTAATCTATCTGTGTTAATTTTTTTCTTTTTTATTAAAAAAATTGATAACTTTTTAATTCTAATTTTTCATACTACCACAAAATTAGCAAGCATTTCAATACATTTTACTTATCTTTAGTTTAATACGAAAAGATTCAAAAGTTTATTTTAAGCTTTGTACCAAACTAAAATCAGATATCAATTTATCTCACCTTGGAGAAGCTGAAACAAGGATGAGTTTGGAGAAGAGATCAGGACGAAAAATAGAAGCAACAACACCTGTCATGGCCGATAAGGAATGACCTAAGTACATGCAACGATTGATTTGAAGTTTCTCCAAAATGGCAATTAAATCGTAGGCATAACCTTCAAGGGAAGAGTATCGATCAAAATCGAAGTAATCAGGATTTGTCGGTCCAGCACCCATGTTGTCGTAAAGTACAACACGATATTCATCAACGAGGTAAGGAACAAGCTGTTTCCAAACAGATTGATCGGTGCCGAAGCCATGACCGAGTACGATGGTCTTTTCGCCTGAACCCAGAACTTTTACGTTGTGAGCTTCTTCAACGATTCCCATTTTTTGGTCTGATTTTTTGTTTTCCATTTTTTGACTTTATTAAGGTGTGGTGTGGAAATTGGAGGAGACGACCAGCCGACTTTTTGGTGGAAGAAAGATGGATTGGCCGGTGGCTGTTAATTTTAGGTTCGCAAATCATAACATTAGTATTGCAAGAGTGCTAATTAATGGAAGGGTTTTTTATGGTTATCAAGTTTAGAAATACTTTAGTAAAGTTACTTTATTTGTTTTATGCTAAAATAAAGTCACTCATATTTTACCTAATATTATAAAACATAATAACTTCTACATGAAAAACACTAGAAAATAACATAAATAATCCTTTTAAAGTTGAGTAAAATCTAAAGTTGTCCCATAATAAACTTATTCCCTAGTTAAATTAAGTGAGCAATCATAATTTCATAATAATATATAACCAAACATGCAAATGATCTCAATATTAAGGGAACTCTTGTTTTTATCTTGGAAACTGCTTGCTAGGAGCTTTGGGACTTCTAAATTTGAGCGAGCATCACCAATTCTGTTTTCCCTTTTTTATGAATATTTGTTCAATTTATTTACCCATACGATCCGTTAAATTTCTGAAATCTTAAAAGAGTTACCCTACTTGTTGGGCTAAAAATAATAAGGTGTCGCAGAAGCTAACAATGGCAAACCTTGAACAAAAAATAATAAGGTGTCGCAGAAGCTAACAATGGCAAACCTTGAACAAAAAATAATAAGGTGTCGCAGAAGCTAACAATGGCAAACCTTGAACAATGGTAAATCAGATAACAAAGAAACCTTACTAACAGAGACATAATATTTTGATCTGGTTTGACCAATTGACCTATATGAGAAAATTAATATAAAAGAAAATATAAAAAATTATTGAAAGAATAATCTCTCCTAAACAAGGCTCTTTAAATGACTACGAGGTCCAACACTTTACCCCAAGAAAGAAGTTTAGCCAAATATGGAAAACTTTTTATTTTTATTTTTAGGAGATGTAAAATCAATTATGGTAATACTTTTTTTTCCCTCGAGAGAAAGCAAAATCATATACACTGAGAAAATCAAGGTGAAACTCTAACAAGTTCATCTATTAGCGGAAAGGATTCTCAAATAAAGCACCGAATATTGTTCAAATAGGTCAAGGATAATTACATCCCAGGATCATAATAGGTAAAATGCTCATGGTTTATTGACTAATAAGAAACTGTAATTTCATTTCATCTATAAACTTTCAGCATGAAGTTGTAGTATAATTGCCAGGAAAGTATAACAAGGTACAAACAACGGGGCTTTAAGCAGAAGTGTCGAAAACAGAAGTAAAAGCTCAAGCTAGTTTTGTCATCAGCTTAGTCTATCAAAACCAATACAGAAGGTACATGTACATCAAGGTATATGTACATGGTTGGTCCTTCTGATTGTTATCTAGAAGTATATAAAGAAACTCTCCAAGTTTAAGACGACGTATTTACAAAATGATATATATAATGTATACATGTACTAGACACTTTTCATGGAGAAACTTAAGATGTGTTCTCTCCCTGATGACCAGAGTTCAAGGAGTATATGTCAAGAGGGACGTTCGTGCCCTTAACAATATTCATTCCAGAATTTGTGGACCTTCCAGGGCGATCCAAATATATCACAATAACTGTGATATCATCGTGAACATGCCGCCTTTCCCCCTTCTCTAGTCGTTTGATGTCCTCGTATCTCATTTCTTTCTTCTCTGCAGCCCCCTCAAGGGCAGCTCTCACTAATCGTTTTGCTATTCCCTGGAGAAATGGGGAAGAAAATATCAGTTATCTTATTCATTAGTTAATTATGCCCAACATGAAGGAGAAGTTTGATCACAAAATTGCTTCAAGGAGAGTCTAGTTATCATAAGAGCCTGCATCCACTTTAAAGATAACAAAGTGGATGAGGGTACTGTTTCCAGAAATTAAAGAACCTGATAGAACAGGAGGGGGTCGATACTCACACTTCTAGGATTCTTCAAAACAATATCCACAGCTTCATCATCGCTTAGTTGATCCCATAGGCCATCCGATGCAAATATCAAAAATAAGTCTTCAGGTCTTATCTTTCGGATCAATATGGAGGGCTCTGCTGACATTACAGCTCTTTTTAAAGGAATAGGATATCCATATTGTATGAACATAGGATCTCTATTAAACTCAGGTTTCTTCAGATAGACATCACCAATTGATCTAGAAACCTGGTACAGACAAATAGGCTATATGAGATGGATTTTCTCAAAACATAGGATTACTCCCTGATATTGGCTGTTTGCAAGATTTTAACAAAAATAGTCAGCTTCAGACTTTATTTGGCATTTTTCAAATAACAAGGGAACCTTGCTGAAGTTAAAATGAAGGATACAGATGGAAAGATAAGTATCATGCAGCCCCTGCTACAAGTTGTAGTTACCAAAAGATAAAAGATTGCTAGTAAGTGGTTAAGAGTGAAGGAATAAATGGGAAAGGAGAATCCTTTGCGTCCATACATAAAACAAAATTACTACAGATGCAACAAAATGTTTTTGCCTTGATGTGAATCCCATAGGTGCAAACTTGTCAATCTTGACACTGATGTGTCTTGTACTAGACTGAAAAGGAGAAATTACTTATACACAAGGTCTAAAATCTTAAAAAGTAGAAGATAAAAGAATATTTATTCTCCAAAAGAACTAGACATACAACACATTTAATGGATATGATCAACTTGCTACAAGTGATCAACATAATCAACATATGAGGTGACATGTTTTTTTGATAAGGGTATATATTATAATGTGATTGGCTTAGAAGGTAAAAGGAGAAAATTTAACGTACAGTCTATAACCTCAGAAAAAGTAGATGAAAGCATACTTGATGCCAAGACACAAAAGAGGCACCCCAGAAAGACTTGACATACAACACGTCTAAAAGGTATGATCAACTTGCTATAAGTGCGCACACATAATTGGCATATATAAAGTGACTTATTTAGAAGCATCAACTATGAGTTCCCGGAGATTTTGGACCACCTTCATAACATGCTCGAGTAACAGAAAGGTGAATTGTTTTCTAACTACATAAATATAAATCTTTGTATTTGTGTGTGACGACAAACCAGAGATCAGAAAAAAAAGACTTTGGTCTTCTTTGTTGTCTAGCTTCAATAACTTTCTTACTTTCAGAACATTAGCGTATGTAGACTGCTAAGAGGTAACAGCAGATGGACCATTGTAAACTTAACGGAAGTCAGAATTGAGAATGAAAGAGCTCTGACTATTTTCTCCTTCCACCATACGTACTTTAGATTGAATAGAAACTATTAACATATTGAGACACCACCTAGTCGTAACAAAACCGCATTTCTGAAAGGACTAATTAGCTTTCATCAAGTGGAGGTCTGAATCATTACGGCTGCAGGTCTAAAAAGATGTATTAATTCTAGATAACTTAAATAGAATAACATGAAGGCTAGTAAGCAAATTTAATAACCTTGAATGGTTAAATGACTAATCAAAACTGTCGACTGCATTAATAGGACAGAAGAAAAGAGGATTGAGAACAGATACCTGAATTATACCCTTAATTCTCCAAACCCCTCGAGTGTAGACCACAACATGAGAATCATCTGGATGCAGTGCCTCTACCTCCTTCCTAACCTCCTCAACCCCAACATTATGATCTATCGACAAACGTTCTGCCACTACTACTGCTGAATCACCCGTCTGACCAGTCTCTGCTCTCCTGCCAAGCACTGCCCTGGAGTCCCCAAGATTTGCCACATATAATTCATCTTTTGAAATTGCTCCAAATAGACAACAAGACCCCGCAGATGCAATCTGAGGTTTATCCAGCCAAGACTGTTTCACCAAACGCAAGAATCCCTCCTCAATGGCATCAAATGCTTTCCTGATCACGTCCTCAGACAATCCTCCTTCTTCCAATGCAAGCTCTATAATAACCGAAATAACAAGGAAATCAAACACACAGTGCAAGCAATTTCCAATATCTCTAATAACATCTATTCAAACATTCAAAAATTAAGCATCTCTACAATTTGAACAAGCTCAATTCCTTTACATGATCAAGTTAGTTTTCTCCCAGCCTCCCCTGATCAATCTCATGATAATTTCAACATAATAACTAAACACACCACAGAAACCAACAATCAAGAAGTCAAAAAAATTATAGGTTAGAATAAGAATTCTTCACCTGACAAATTAGAAAAATTGCGCTAGCATACTTTTGCTATTAGACCACTTACAAGAAACAGAGTCAACAAAAAAGACCCAATCTTTCATAGTAGTAAAATAGTATGAAGAATAGTACTTTGGAGTTGAGGGAAGAGATTGTTGTTGATGAAGCGAGAAGCTTGAGGGCCACCATGACCATCATAAACACCCACATAAGTAGCGCCCGGGGTTGTAAAAACTTGACCTTGATCTTCAAGCAAAGAATTGGCCTGAACTACAGCAACAGAATAGTCACCGGTGGCATGTGGCTTCAAGTCCATATGCCATAAAAGATCATCACCATCGCCCCCACCAAAGCAGCTCCCAAAACAGGAGCTTAACATCTTAGACTGCTACTTTGCAACTGCTGGGTGTAGAGTGAAAGAGGGTTTTGAAGAAAAGAAAGAAGACGACGTATTTATTGGTAAGCGGAAATTTATTTTTTTGCTTATTGTCTCTACGTTGGAACAAGACTAGCGACTTTTTTTCCACAAGGAAGAAAAATGAGAAACAAGACTTGAGACTGAAATAGTAGAAAATGACATGGCCCACAAAAATTAACGCGTGTGGAAAAAATGAACAAATTAAGGAAATTATCAGCCGCATTATTTACACCATTGTGTGAAACATATGGTTGAATTTAAGACATACCTAAGTGAAGCAATATTGACCAAAGAGAATTTTAGTTAATTCTGATTTATTTGAGATTGAGACTTCTAAGATATTGTGATTGTGTTATCTACTTAATTACTATACTAAAATTTTAATTCATTTCAAGAGGTATCAATATTTGTATATATATTTATTAAATTAATATTTAATCTTTATATACCATGTAATTTTCGTAGTTTTTACTATTTCTGTCTTTTTAGTGATTAGTGTAATTTCTTGTGTTACTTATTTTGGAGTTGGATGGGACTTTTTTTATATTTGTAACTAAATTCTTCTTCTATTTTTCATAGTTTCCCACAAATATAATATGTGAAGTTCGTACATATTTTGTTGAAGACTCAAAAAGTTGCGTTTTTGGCAATCTTTAAGGAACAAAACTAATAAGTGCATATTTAAGGAATTATTTTAAACTTACTCTCAAACATAAGGGACCATTTTTGTTAACTTGTGACAATTTTTAAAGATCAAAATTGTTAAGCGTATATTTAAGAGATTATTTTAACGTACACCAGAAGAGAAAATGATCAAAATGGTTCTTCATGTATGAGACTTGTTTTATGTTGATCCTTAATATATTACGCATGATTCATATGGTCCTTAATGTATTATAAAAAGAGATCATTTTGATCATAATCCTAAAAACTAACTGAAAACGTTAAAAAG
>JAJOOH010029068.1:0-13665 GCA_029582605.1 Solanum gracilifrons | reverse complement strand
AATTGTTAGTTAAAGTAAAGTCTAAACCATTTTCCTCGTGGGATCGATCCCAACCTACAAGTTGGGTTCTTTACTTGATAACGATCGCTTATACTTCTGTAAGGAGGTGTAATTTGAGCGTATCACCGTTCCGCGAGACTCTAATAGACTCATTTTGGTACATCGAGATCGACGAACCTAGGCTCTGATACCAACTTTGTCACGACTCAGACCGTTGTAATTGGTACCCACACTAACAATTCTGTAGGAGAACCACTACTACAACCCAAACCAAACAATCAATCTAAAAACTAAGGCATAAAAGTCAAATACTAAGAAAGAAAATAGAGTTTCCATAAACTCTAACAAAAGTTCAACAATAACTACACAAATGCGGAAGAATTAACCTAGAAACTGAAAGTCAATGTACCAAAACATCTAACAAATGATCCAAGTCTAAACAAGAAGATACTAATGAACTAATCAACTAACTAAAACAATTGTCTAAGTCCGGAAATGGTGGACATAGACGAAGGAGAATCCCATGGCAGCCCGGAAGAATTGGCTCACCCTTGCATTCAAAGAAACGACCATTGATCTTCTAAGCGAGGTCTGTCAATAGACGCTTGAAGATGCCCTGTACTCAACAAAAATAAGAGCATGTGCATTATCAGTACACAACCACAATGTACTGGTAGGATCACACGGCTATCCTACTAGTGCAACATAAACAAGTCAAACAACATTATAATCACATGCATATATATCAACATATGCAATATTATCAATAACGCATTTCACAATTTATATCACCTCAATGGTACTCTCAAGGAACTCAAACTCAAACAGTTAGCATGCTGGAATGTGGCAATCTAATCCTATATTTATGCCTGAATGTTGCAACCAATCCCATAATTATGTCGAAACGTGGCGATTCAATCTAAGTTAGTTATGCCGGAACGTGGCAATTCGATCCCATTCACACACCACAATCACAAACACAAGTACATCGTCAAGATCATACATTTAAGTCATGATTTCGTGGCAATGATATTTCATCTATCTCATTTAGAACAAGTGTGATCAACATTGCAACATTCATACCTACACAGGTATCATAATGAAGCAAGAACAAACATACATCACACAAACATAGAATCACAATCATCACCTACCTCGAAACAAGCTTGAAACCCTAAGAAACTTGATCCTTCCCTTTCCAGGTTCGTTCTGCTTGTTCTTGGTCTACAAACAATCAATATAATACGGGAATCAATAAATAATCACTAATTACCCGAATTACTAACAATTTTATGAACCCTAGATCAACCCATGATCCCAATTATCCAAATTAGGGTTGTTTCCACCATAGAATCTATAATAAAATCCTCTCCCATCAATATTCACCCATCCGATTACGTTCTACGGATCGAAAAATGGATTCGGAGTGTGAAAAGCTTATCTTTAGCCTCAAGAATGGTGAAAAATGAGTAAGAGTCGCCTGGTGGTCGTTCCTTAGCTCTAAAAGTCGAAAAGTGCATAATCAGGTCGTTTAGGGGTTTATTAACTAGTTTAAGTCGCGTCCCGCCCCAGCAGCTTCCACTTAGCAGTGAACCCTTTGTCTTTCACTTACGATTTTGAGTCTCGTCATACCCGCCACAACGGCCATCATTCCGCTGTAGCGGCCCCGCCAGAGTGACCAAACTCCCGCCAAGGCGGCACAAACGTAACCAGAGATTCAATTGAAAAAATTCCAAAATCTCATTTCACAACACACCTCTAACCCACGACGATCAGAAAATACCCTTTACGCTAAGATAGATTCCGGGAGTTCTACTAGCCCGAATTCAATTCCGTAAAGTCGTACGGGTTCGCTAGCGAGTTATCTAACTACTCATGTAATCAAAATAAAAAATAATTCACCCGATTGTTACCAGATTTCCCCACACCTCAAGGACTCTGATTTCGTCCAAATCTGGACAAGATTGGAATAATCCAAATACTACGAAAAAGTTTTCCAGCCCCAAATTTCCCCCATTGGATTTTCTATAACGACGGGAACAGTTCGTTACAGATACATATTCCTATAGAGTAAGAGTTATATTATATAATCCATAAAAGTTATATTCCATTGAAGGACAAGGATGGAACTTTAGAAGCTTCAAGAAGACCCATGATAAGAGATCAAAGCAAGGAGTTTGATTACAAGTCCAATGTGCTTCAATTATTGATTCAAAGGTGTCTTGTTGGATATGTAGAGTCCAAGCCTTAAGGGAGATAAATTGTGTAACTGCTACAACTATTTGGTGGTACAAGTTAATGTACAAAGAGCAATATTGGGGTCCGAAAATTCAGCCAGAAGAGTTCCAAAGTAGCACCTAAAAAGAGGAACCCTTAAGTGAAGCTAAAATCAGCAGTCCAATCAAGTACAAATGGGCTCAAAAGCCACAATCAAAAGAGCCTCAAAAGCCTTACTCCAACCACCAATATTTGGGCCTTAGTTTCTAGCTTGAATACTAACCTAGGGTTATATTTGCTTAAGTTCTAGATGATTCTTGTAGGGTTGCTAGCACCCCCTTTTTCCTCGTATGAATAAGAGTGCTTATTTATTCATTAAGAACATAGCATATTGAACTTATTGAAAATGATATTTACATTGAAAGTTTGATAATAATATTGAGAGTTCTTTGAACCTTTGTGGTTTGTACTTTGAGAAGTTATCTTTCAACAGTTACTCTAGTTTTATACGGAAAGCAGGCACTTTTAAGTTATATAGCTAATAAATGATTATGACGTCTAGGAATTTCAGAGTGAATTGTTTATTGTACAAATTACAAGAATTAATGTAGTCATACCTAAATATAGGTTTGAAGATGGGGATGTGCTACTGCATTTGTATAAACGCTAAAAGTTGCATGGGATGGTATATATGACATCGAAAGGACCATTTGGATTATAACTTCTATTTTATATGACTCTGGACATGTTAGTTCAACACATTTTTATTTGTTTTCCAAATATCATGTTACAACCTCTTATTCTTATAAGTTTATCTAATTAATTTTGTTTTTTTCCTCAAAAAAAACTAATACTAATTAAGTACCAGTAAATTTAATTTGATGTACTATCATTACATTTTAAAAAAATCTATCATAACTTTTATTAATTTAAAGTTACATAGAAGTCCAATCTCACAGTGCTAATTGATCATAACTCAATAATGATTGGTTACACAAAAATGAACATGATTTATTAGCTTACACTTTACAAGATATCAGCTTATTGATTTTGCCTCAATTACGTCTTTATTTTATGATACAAGAGCACTAGACAAGTTTATTTACTACATAAAATATGTTAACTCTTTTACCAACTACTCGTAGCACCGATGATGGCCAGGAATTCTCTTTCGTCTTGAAGAGCATCATCAAAATGAACCGTCCTTTTGAAGATTTCAATGGCGATCCGAGCCTCTTTTCTATCTCTTTCCAGCTGCGAGTAGGGTTTCTGTTCTGCCGACTGCTTCTCACAGAACTTAGCTTTCTTCTTCATCTTCTCCCAATCGAAAGCCTTGCCAAGAACATGTTGGGATTTTAAGATCACATTAGCGTAGCGTTTCTTCAACATGGCATCCCGGAGGTTCTTGTTATCTTTTTCCATGTCATTAACATGAATGATATGGTGATCATACATACCTAAGACCTATCTAGAGACCAGAATGTAACAGCAATGAACAAGAAGTAAGAAGCCTAAGTAATGAAATTAAGAAAGCACAACAGTACTATTATATATATACACATGTATAGGACTTATCCTATTTTGTATTATTAACAAAATTTCCTTTTTGAGACTTGAGAGTCGAAGGATATCAATTTCGATATGTTTTTTTTTATATAACTGATATAACATATACAAAAGAAAATTGATATGATAATTCTAATTAAGTTATTTCCTATTATATACATCTAATCTCTTTCTACTGTTTAACCAGCTTGGAGAGGAAAACGTAGGAGAGCCTATAGAATGACCCAACAATAAATATCAGATCTTAATGTGGTGAAATATATGTAAACCAATAGGATTATTTAATTTATCTATGAAGTGTATAAATTATATGATAAACTAAGTCAATAGATTAAACACATTCTCATTATTAAGTTTATAGACATACAAAAGGTGTGGATGACACGTATTAATGTAAAAAATTTGTAGGTAGTGTAGTATTATTTTTCTTAGAGGGATTGGTATTTGTTATTGTCGTTATACTAGTATTATTGTAGCGCTTGTTTTGATATTTCGATTATTGCACTAGTTTGTGGTTACCTTCCCACACCCCCACATGACTCATATACTTCATACTTTAGATTATGAATGATTTGAACATCAATATTGCTTACAGAGTTCACCATAAAACATCAAGATCATATCAAACTCGTCAATGATTTGAAATGTAGAGAGTATTAAGGGCATGTTTGGAAGGACACCCTGGTAATTGGATTTGGTGTAATTGGGTGTAATTACATTGTCTGTCCTGTTTGGGTGGACGGGTAATTACTTGGTCAATATGTAATTGGTGTAATTGACAAGGGGTAATTACACTCTACAATTCACAGGTAGATGTTGTGAATTGTTGATAATTACATGGTGTAATTACCAGCTGAATACTTTTTAATTTCTTTTTTTTAATTTATATTTATATATTTTTTGTTTTAATTTTGTTTACATCTATTATTTCAAGTTCTTTGTTATTTTTATTATTCTAAAAATTTGTAAAAATTTATTTTTTATTTTATATTATTATGTTTCATTTGCTTCTTGTTCTCAATCTTACTTTGCGTGATTCTATGCCATTTTTTCGTATTATCTATTTGTTTATGCCATGCTTATTTTCTCATTAGCATACTTTTATTAGTATTCTAATTTTTAAATTAAAATAGAATTTATTGTTAAGTAAGGTTATAGACTCACGTTTTCTTTATTAAGAAAATAAAATAAAAATAATCATATTTATGCATGCTATGTTGAAATTATATGAGTATTATGTTAAATTTTTTGTTTTGAATTTATAACTTATGCTATATTTTCAGTTTCATTTGTTTTAGGAATATTGAATTCACATTGCACGTCATTTTTTAATTAGACTTGATAGATTATATTTTTGTCAAACATTTAATAATTTATGACATTTTATTTATATATTAATCTTTTTATCAAACATGCATTTCACGACGTTCGTAGAAACTTCATATTTTTATTTTTTACGATCAATTCAATTGAAATATATTAATTTGAAAAATATAAATCAATTATTTTTCATAAAATTAGTTAAAGAAAATATGTTTATTAATTAATATATTTTCAAAAAAGAATATATATCTTAAATATTTAATTTAATGTCATTTATAAAGTTTCTTATTTGTCTAGTATATATTTTAAATAGTTAATTTTTATTTTTAAAATTTAATATAATTTGAGGATTGTAATTGTGCATCCAAACAGAACATGTGTAATTATACTGTGGCATCCAAACATGACATGTGTAAATACAGTGTAATTACACTGTGGCAACCAAACAGGTCAGTATAATTACTAGACAGTGTAATTACTAGGCTGGTAATTACTACCCTAATAATTTCACCAATTCCAATTATCAGGTGGCTTTCCAAACAGACCCTATGAGATTCGAATGCAGTACAATCAACAAAAACGACAGATTGAAAATAGCAGATAAACCTTCTTTCAATTAGAAGTTTCCCTTATAGTTTCTTTGTTTAATAATTTAACGTTTGCACCTATCTCCATTTTATAGATGTAACGATAAGTACCATTATTAAGTCCTAACCTAGAGTTAAATCAAACCTGATGAGAGAGTATTTGTTTAATAGTTACTGCTAGGGTGAAGGTGATACTCGATCTTATGGACAAGCATCCTAAGAGGATGCACCTCCAGTATTTGGATGAGCAGACCGGTAAGATCAAGAGGTTTTACATGAATTTGTTTATCATAATTTACCTTTATATTGTAACCATTATAATTTGTAAGCATCAAGGTCACAATATAAATAGTTGTTAATTGATTTTGAAAAAGAATCAAGATAACAATGACAAAGATGATCGAGTGGTTGGAGAGGAACAATTTAATGGGGAGACATTCCCAGGTGATTTGCGACAAATTTTAAATGAGAAGAGGAGACTAGCAAACATAGATCGAAGTACTGGTGATAATACTTGAGTTGCAGATGCAAATAATAATGAAATAGCAATGGCGGAAGCTATTAAAAATAATGGAGATCGAGTAGTTGATACTTGTGTTCGAGATGATACTCTTAATACTACAGTTGCACTAAATGGCACCTTAGTAACGGTCTCACAGACTTTGATTTTGGGTACAAAGGATGGTGTTACTATTCGGTAGTTTCTATGATCAATTTGGAGTATAATCTAGCTTCGAATCCTAACCTACCTGTTGGTGGTGTTTTATCTGGGAAAGATCCTTGTTTGTCTACGACAGAAGATCCAGACCAGGCTAATAAGGTGCAACAACGACGTGGAGAAAATTTGTATTGGAATTTTGAATCTGGTGGTACATGCGATCATGACTTCGCTTTGTATGATAATGATAAGGGAGGCAGGACTGAAGTACCAAGCAAAAAATTTTCTCCAGGTAGCACCAAACTACACAACTAGATTGCACTAACTCAACGTGCAAGGAGGAGGCAATAAACTGTGAAGATAAAGTATTAAGAAAGGTTGTGTGCTCTAACACCTTTGATGCCCTAATGATCAATTCTAATCAAGAGCTCCATGCATTATCCACTCCATTTTTTCTAGTTTCTCATCTAGAAGCTATTAGAATAATCAAGGAGCCACATGCCGTAATGTTGAATAAAGCAAACCCAATGGTTAAACCACCTATGGACACAATCAACACATCGGATCATGATGTTCCTTCCCCATATTTGAAGTCGCTTGGAGAGAAAATATCCAGGTAGAAGTTAATCTCCAAAAGGAATAACAAGACTTTCGTGAAAGGTATTCCATCCATCTCTCAAGCTAATTTTACAAACGATTTGATTATATATTGTTTATAAGAAGAAACAACATTAAACGAGTGATTCTAGATGGGCATATTTAGTTGAGGAAGAGGAGCATATTTCTTCACCAGCAAGAAGTAAGTTAAGTCCTCAAGCACCCATATTTGTGCCTTCAAGTAAGGCAAATCAATCTATGGAAGTGACAATTGATAACTCTAGGAAAAACTTGACCATTACCACCAAGGTATTGGAAAAGACCCATGAGCCAGAAGCTGTAGTTTTCAAGACTTAGTCGAACTACAACTTATGATATTGACTTGGGCAGTGACATGTTTGACGATGATGATGAGGATGATATGCAAGACATATTATTTGATAAGGTATACAGGATTAAGATATCTCACCTAGGAAATAAAGAAGTGGAAGCAATAGAAGCAAACAGAAGACACATGAAAAGCAACATACTTGGGATGGTAAGGTGACTGGGAATTTATTCCAAGACACCTATCTATGCGATTGTCAAAGCAAAATTATATGAAAGTTTCAACAACAACAAGATCCAATATATCCATAAAGAAGTGATGAACTAACAAGTTTTGTTAGACATATTTGACAAAGAAAACAAAAGGGAAATAATTCATGTTACTTTACTCAGGCAAACCATCTTTTTTAAGTTCTACATATATAAAATGAAGTTTGAGGTTGATGACTTAGCTTTATTCTTAGATTTTATATTTTTGCATTACTTAAGCATCCTCATTTCTAGTGTCACTACAAAGTGTATTATAAACTCTATGATGATCAAAGAATATCTAGTTTCCTATAGCTCTTATTTTCTTCATGGTTGTTTATTAGAAGAGGTATATTACCTCATTAAGATTAGTAAGGTAAGACCTAGCCCCCCTTCTTGTACTTTTCTCTTTAAGGTCCTTGTTTCTTTATAAATAAAAACTTGCCCTAGGCACACCTTAAGTAGCGGGATTGCTTTTTTAAAAAAAATAATGTATGAACTACACATGTTAATTTGGCAACATATTGTAAAAAAATTCAAACTTAAGACATAAGATAAGGTGTTAAAGTTTGAACTTTCATAATGAAAAAAAATCATTAATTCCCACTAAGACTATGATTTATGAAACCTCTAAGACACAAAAAAATGATGGAATGCACGAGGCGATAATTATCGGTTTTCTGAAAAATTAAATCATGTTGTAAAGTGGATTTTATTTCATAGAACTCAGGGTCACATTCAGAAAAATCATAAAAAGGATATCCACAATAAAGTTTTTTGGATTACCATATATTTTGTCAATGCTAAGTTGTCTTTTACTGTAATGACCTTAAAGGTAATTTTTGGAAGTTTCGGTAGATACCATTTTGCCCTTTATGATAGTTGCCCTGAATCATGTTTGGTCAATTTACGAAGTTGATTTGAAATTGGATAGAAAAGTTTTGTTTTTTTTTGGAAGTTTTAGAGTTTTTGGAGACTTAAAATTGTTAAAAGTGATTTTTGAAAACAGCCAGAGCTACGAGTCTCGGAATGAAATTCCATCAACTCTGGAATGCGGTTAATCTAGGAATGATTTCATTTTTCAGCTTTGAAGTCTTTATGTAGATTTGAGCCCTTAAGTTGGAAGCTTAAATGTATTTGGTCTAAGTGTTAACTTTGGTCAATGCTTGAAGTTCAGACACTCGGATTGAAATTCTGATGATACCATTGGATTGAGGGGATGATTTTAGGCCCAGGTGAGATCCTGGTTTAATTTCTAGAGGTTCTGAAGGCTATTTGGTATTTATGAGTGGAAATTGGTTCGTTGCAACTTTAAGGGATTTTGGGTCAAGGAGACGCTGAATCCGTGTTTCGATGGTTCCATTAAGCGTGAAATGTCAAGTTAAGTTAGGTAGCATACCTGATTTATGTACTTAGGATTCTGAACGAATTCCGAGGGTCCACAGTGAATTTTATTGGGTCGTGGTACTTGCTAATGTTGTTGTGTCTAGTGCCTGATGGACCTTCATTGTGTTCGCATGGTCCTGAGTCGTGATTGCGTAGGTGTATTTTCCATTTCTTCACAATCACTTGGGGGGATCACGATCACGTAACAATATTTCCCCTAGCATTCGCGATCACTAAGGTCCATAAAAATGAGTGGACCAACATTACTCATCGCAATTGCGAGGTTTGGGGTTACAATCGTGAAGAGTAAAGTGACCTGAGAAAAATTATTTTCCAAAAGTCGTGGTTTGATTCCCATTTAACCATTTTTGAACATTGGGATCTCGGTAAAGGCAATTTTAAAGTGATTTTTCAAAATTCATCGATTAGGTAACAATTTTTAACTCCCCATCATTATCACCCATTATTTATTTCAATATTTTCTCACCTTATTGCTAATTTTGAACTCAAACTTCGTGAGTTTTTCTCAAGAACTTGGGTTTTAAGGAAAGGCGATTTTAAAGTGATTTTTTGAGATTCATCGATTAGGTAACAATTTTTAATTCCCCATTATTTATTTCATGATTTTCTCACCTCATTGCTAATTTTGAACTAAAACTTTGTGAGTTTTTCTCAAGAACTTGGGTTTTAAGGAAAATGGTGATATGAGCTAAGTTTTAACTTATTTTTTGATGTAGTGTTCACTAATGAGTTCAAGAATCTTAAGGTATCATGATTTCATACAAAATTTTATATATAACCCTAGTCCTCGGGATTGAATTTTTTGGTTGACTTGGATTCGGTATCTAAAATCAGCTTTATGGTTGTTGTTATGATTTCTTATTTTGGATATCTTATTTGGTTAGATTTTGTGGATTGAGAGAGTCGTCATAAAGGGAAGGCCCATATACTGAGTTGATTTCTTTCTCCTTTAAGACAAGTGGACCTCTTGATCTTTCGTTAAACGTATTGAATCGTGTATGCCTGGTTGTGTGATTTAGAAGTAATAAGAATTGGTGAAGGGTTTTGTAATTCTTATTCATTTGTAAATGTTGATTGAATTCTAGTGATATAAAACGAGATAAAAAGAAAATATGTTGATATAGTAATGTATGATGTGTTGTGGATGATTTAGAACGGTCAAATAGATTCACTATTGATGATATCTCATGATTATGGGAGTATGGATTGTGTATTGATATTGAATTTATCAACTTCTCATTATTCATGTGAACATTCCTATTTATATTGATTTTGAAACACTATGATAAGATCTGGATCAATGTTTATGCCGAAGGAAAATGGTTTCAATGACTGATGTTTGTGCAGAAGGAGAATCATTCCGGCAATGCCGAGGGGAAATGGTTCCGAATAAAGAGATATACCAAAGGGAAATGGTTCCGGCGGATACATGGACCTTGTGATTCCCTTATGGGTCCCGACTTGAGTCTCAGCGGGTGCATATTGTTAGGACAGACATGCATCACTATATATGACATTACACTTCATTGCATTGCACACATTATTGATCTTCACTCTTTATGAGTGATTTTTTTTATAGCCATTGTGGTTATTTAAATATGAGTATATGTTGAGGTGCATGTAGTGATGTAATTATAATGTTAGGACTGAAATAATCAGGTGTTATGCAGAAGCTAGCAAAGCAAACATCGAAAGATCATGAGTAAGAAGACAAATGAGAAATATACCTAAAGACACAAAGATTTAACGTGATTCGGTCAATCGATCTACGTCCACAAAAGAGATGCGCAATCCACAATATAAATATGAGAGTACAAAATATAGAGAGAAATAACCTCAACCAAATCACTCGAAATACATGGGAGGTTCACACAAGTAATAACATAGCACTTGTGTCTCACAAATTCTCCTCCTAAGCAAAACTCGCAAAGCCCCTAGGACTACATTGTGAATGTTGATTAACTTAGAAGGACTGAGCATCTATCTATAGAGTCCTAAATTTTTTCCTACAAGAAAACGACTAGCCAAATATGGAGACTTTGTGTTTTCCTTTTATGAAAAAGAAAACCTCTTTATGGTAAGAAATTCAAGGCAATTGATATCCAACAAATCTCCCCCTTGGACTGAATTTCTGACAAAATTAATTTGATCCACCTTTTTCATATAATCTTCCTCTGCTTGCATCTCCTCTCCATAATTTGCTTTGCAAAATCTATGTCTCAATACAGAGAACATCTCTGAAACCAATTTCTTCAACAAAAATCTTCATTATTGTCAAATAGGTTGTGGCTAGAACTATACTCGCCCCAATGAACACCTGATTTTTAACTTGGTTCAACCATTGATTATCGAACCATTGAACCTGGCCCACCATTGAACCTGGCTCCATCATTGAACCTGGCCCACCATTGAACCATGGCTCTAATACAACTTTTTAGGACCAAAATAATCAGATGTTGAAATCTTGAAACACCATGAGTAAGAAGATAAATAAGAAATATACCAAAAGACACAAAGATTTAACGTGGTTCGATCAATCGATCTACGTCCATGAAAAAGATAAGAAATCCACTATATAAGTATGAGAGTACAAAATATAGAGATAAATAACCTCAACCAATTCACTCGGAATATATGGGAGGTTCACACAAGTGATTGCATATCACTTGTGTCCCACAAATTCTCTCTCTAAGAAAAACTCAAAGCCCCTATGACTACATTGTGAATGCTGATTAACTTAGAAGGAACACACATCTATGTATAGAGTCCTAAGGTTTTTCCTACAAGAAATGGACTAGCCAAATATGGAACACATGTACTCCGAACACTTTATCCGAACCTCCACATACTAGGACTTGCATAACAATCAGATCAAGCCAACCTAACGATTCACAATTCATATAACACATATCATGTATAATTACATCGCAACATGCATTTCAACATATACGAATTGATTTGAGTTGGTTTGAGTTGTTTTTACCGGATAATATTTGGAAATTTTGTATATGACATTCTATATGAATTGATTTACATTGGATTTGATCATAAGTCAATATTAGACTAAATCTATTAAATCTAAAAAACCCACCAAAATCATAATCTTAGTAAGAAGATCATTGTCGTAAAATAGGTAAATAATTTATTATTATTATTATTTGAATTCTTACATAAGGATATGATAGGTACTTGCTCTTCTTCCGTTCTTTCCATTCAAACCTTTTTGAGATTCTCATTCACAACATGTGAAAGGGATATATATAATGCTCCTCATTCCTCTAGCAGATTCCAATGAGCCAAAGAGCCCCATCTCGGTCGTTTTACAATCATTAGGACCATTTCTACAACTCTTAAGGACACTACCACCAGTAGACAGTTGACCAGATCTTCATCCTTGCTTACTGCTATCATATTATTAATTGGCCTAAGTTTGTACAAAGGCAATTGCTTATGGCATATTGTAATGTAAAAGGTCAATAGACAATTCTCAGTAACTGTGAACTCAATATTATCTAGGCTACAAAAACCCAAAGCACACGATTTGATGAATTCAAGAAAGTTTGAAGGCTCAAATTGAGATGCCCAAAAAACACTACCCCCATTCCCGTCTTCCTTTGAAGGAAAATTTTGAGCAGCAACTTGATTTTCTTTTGAAAAACAAGAACAAGTCATCTCCTGATTTCTTTACCTATTTCTCTAATCCTTCAAGGAGTGGACCAAAATGAACAGGTCCTATCCGAGTTCATTTTGAATAAAGGTAAAGTAGATCTATGTCATGACCTAAGTTAATGCCCTATGCGTGGCCAGCACTCCTAGGCATGGCAAGCACTGGTAACCATTGTTGGTTTCAAGTGAACTGTTGGTTTGACATACTGTAAAACTGACTAATATTGATAATGCAGAATTGTAATAACATTACTAATGGGCTAATGGCTGAAATTTGAAAATAATCTTTATAAATAAAATAAGGCTGAAACACCTGAGTAACTATTTAAAATAGAGCTGAAACTACTAATGTCTATGCTGATGGATATGTCTAATGAAGCCTCTAAAACAACTAAACTAAATGAGTTTACCGGGATAAGACCCTGGGCTGCTTGAAAACTAACATAGCCAAAATAACTAAAGTTTGAGTTGAATCATAACCAAATTCCCCTGAATGTAAGGACACGACTAGAATTTCGCTGTTTTCCAACTGAAGAATTAGTCGGAATGTAGTTGAAAAAATGAAGCGCTCCGATGACCTTTCGACTACCTTTGAGTAGTTGGGGTGTTCAGGAACATTTTTTCCAACTATAGTAGTCGGAATTTTCAAACTACCATACTTACAATACGAAAAACAAGACCAAACCATTAAAGTGGCTAAATGGCTGACTACTGTAGTCGGAAAAATATTAAAATAATATTTTATTAATTTTAAAACTATAGACTACTGTTGTCGTAATAGTTACACAATTAAAAAATTAATATATATATATATTATGATTAATGTAGTCAGCAAATATTACTTATTTATTAATCATTTAAGTACTCTTTCGACTACTATAGTTAGTAAAAATAATTCATTTATTAACTATTTCAGAGCTATGGATAATGAGAAACATGATAAGAAACATACTAATAGAAAGTTAAGAAAAATAAGAAGAAAATTAAACAAATTATATCCGAAATATAAAAAACTCAATATCACAAAAACTGATAACGACAAATTAGATCAATTAATAGTTAATATAT
>JAJOOH010029067.1:0-15629 GCA_029582605.1 Solanum gracilifrons | reverse complement strand
CCCCCCCCCCCCCCCCCCCCCCCCCCCCCCCCCCCCCCCCCCCACGCACTTCAAGAGTGGCATCCCCCCAAAATCATAAGTCGTGATGACACCTATGTTTCCAACTGATAGGTAAACCAACTTAATAATTTTACCAACTTAATTTAGTATAATAAAGTGGAAAGATAAGTGACAAGCAAAAATACTGAACACTAAGTCTTTCACAAATATGAAATGCAGAAAAGTTGAATACCACCTAAGATTTAGTGTCTTAAGTTCAAGAGCTTCTACAATATGATACAAGTTCAAAATAAATGAAAAGTCAAAATGTAAGAAATACTTTATCTGAATACTAAGACAACTAAACAAATTGAGAGATAAATGAAAGTGTGGGTCACAAAATAGCCAAGAAACTCACCACAACTTCAAGATGATCCAAACTCAGACTTAAAGCTCCATGAGGTGCGCTCGTACAAGGAATCTAATATGCACCACAAAAGAGTACAACAAGTGTAGTATGAGTACAAAACAACGTGTACCCCATATGTATCATACACTGACAACGAAGAAATAGTGATAAGAGTATATAGAAAATCATCCTTTAATTTTTATAAATTTGGATTATACTTATCAGTCAAGTTTCATCAAATAGGGATAATCAAATATAACGTATTGTCCAAACACCAATAAAGCACATAATCAAACATAATGAATGATGTAATGAAATACAATGCAATGCGACACCATGAAATGTATGCCTCAAATACCAAGTTCTCTCTCAACCGTATACACATGATACTTTTCAAAAATACATCGAGAATTCGTGACTCATAGGGGACTCGCGAGGTCCATATACCAACACGAACGATCACCACGTATCTTTGTGGACGATCTCAACGCACTATCATAAAATATAATTCCAGCACGGACGATCTTCACGTGCCCAACTTATAATCATAACTTGTTCTCAAAATGGACGATCTCCACGTGTCAGACATATACTCATACTCACTCTAATATCAATGCATGTGCACAATATAATATCAACAAAAAAGGGATGATGATGTGTCTCAATCAATCAAATGTCGGTATGACATAGAACCACCTCAACTATCACAAATATACGAGTTCAAATAAGAAACACAATCACGCAAAAGAAACCAAGTCAATAATACATCAGCTAATGTTCATATGTTTTGGCATTCTCGGATTACAATCCATCGTTTTATAGTAATCAACTTTTCCTTTATAACACCGGTACTCATACCTATGCCCATCACATCATTAGTACGAGACCCCCAACTTTCTCCCTTATCCATTGTCTATTCCATTTTTAATCTTTAATTAGAAAAACGTCCCTCAACAAAGTCTCGAAAGTTTAAACATACCTCGATGCAGAATAACATATCACAAATCTTCAAGAATTGTCTTTTCCTTTCGCAAAACTTTAGAACATTCTCAATCTATCAAATATGCATTATTTGTAAGTAAACAAGTACGTAAACATACATAATAGCATTCTTCTACTTCGGACTCCCAACAAAATTGAATCTAGTTCTACAATGACAAATATGAAATTTTATTTTTTTAAAATCAAAATCAAGATCAAAACCAAGCACACGACCAGTAATATCAACTATGAGATGTTGAACCTTAACCACCAAACATATTAAAATAATAATTTATCTAGCCAACAATCAAAATTTTAAAAACCAAAATGTTGAACTTTTTTGTGTGGCTTACCTGAAGCATTCTTCACTTTTATTTTTTCGTCGATGCCGCTGTGAAGAGAGAGCTCTCTTCGGTGGGGAGCCCTTCTCTGCTAAAAAGAATATGAGCTTGTTTGACATTATTGCTAAAAATTATTTATTTTTAAAAGCACTTTTTAAAAATAGCCTTATAGAAAAATGCTTTTGAAAATAAGAAATTTGTGTTTGGCTAATTCATTTGAAAAGTGTTTTTCATAAGCAAATTGTGTTTGGTGTTGTAAAACTAAAGCAAAATAAGACAAGAAATGTAGAAGATGAAAACAATAGAAATAGGGAGACAAGATATGAGAGCTTTTCTTATTCTTCAAAGTATTCAAGTGTATACAATATGAACTCTTATGCCTCTATTTATAGTGTAACATAGAGACATACAAGAGGTTAGTCATAAACATGACATTAACATGAATATAATGGTGAAGGTTATAGAAGTGAAAGGTTACAAGAATAATGGTTATAAAGTTGGAGGTTATGGAAGTTACGGTTATCTTCATAATGGAGGAATGAAATGGAGATAATGGGAGAGAGGAACTTCTTGGTGTAGTGGACATCCACACTATAATATTTTATAACACTCTCCCATGGATGTCCATAGATAATATGCCTCGTTAAAACCCTACTAGGAAAAAAACCTGTGGGAAAAAATCCTAGTGAAGGAAAAAGAGTACACATATCTTTTAATACGCTTTGAATGTTGTCTCGTTAAAAACCTTACCAAGAAAATCCAATTGGGATAAAACCATGGTTAAGGAAAAGAGTACAACGCGTATTTTTCTCACCCTGATAAAAACTTTACTTGATATCTCAGAGACGATGCATTCCAATCTTATATCACAACTTCTCAAATATTGATGTTAGCAATCCTTAGTGAATAAGTTTACAAGATTATCACTTGAATAGGTCATTGAACGTCAATCTCACCATTTTGTGGAAGATCATGTTTGAAAAAGACTTTTGGTGAAATATATTTTATCCGATCTCCTTTGATTGTATACTCCCTTCAATTGAGCTATATATTATTTTCGTATATGGTGGCTGGAATATCGTTTTCAAAGAAAATCACATTTTTTCTGAATATGATAGATCATGATTCCAACCAAGCATACTCCTGACTTAATTCATAGATCAATATTATTTTTAATTGATTTGAAGAAGTGGTTACTAATGTGATTCTTTGAATTTCCAAGATATTGGTGTGTCTCCATATGTAAAATATAGTCCATTTGCGATCGAGCTTTATGCATATCAAATAAATATTATGCATCTACATAATCAAATCATTTCTGACTCGGGGATTGATCATTTCAATTTTATTGAAGCTCGTCTTTTCTTCTGAAAGAAAATCACACATCTTCTATGTGTTGAGTCACTTGCTTTGTTAGTTTCTTGTCATAACTTGAATGATAGTATGACAATCCTTTCACATAACTTTCGTTATGTATATCAAATAATCTTCTAGCATTTGCATAACCAACAATCTGTAAGTGCACCAATTGCACTAATACATGACATTTTAAATCATATTTATGAGATCAAATAGACTTTTTCTCTGTGTTAAGCAGTCTCAAAACTATTGGGTACTCAATGGAATTGCTTTAAGACCTTTTAAATCATTCAAGGATTTTCATATAACCTTCATCGTCTAGTTATGCATAATAATCATTCAGTATGCAATTTCATCTATTGCCAGACTGAAACAAGTCTCATTGAGTCCACCATTGGAGAATATATCTCCATTTAATAATTCAGGATTTTTGCGAAAACCATTTATGCCCCGAAGCACAAACCGCACTTTATATCTTACAGTTATACTTTCGCACAATGATTCATTTGTACCAGACATTATATTTTGATCCATGAACTATAAGATCAAAAACATCACTTTTCTAAGTGAAACAAAATATACCTGAATAATGCCAATCATTTATCTGTCCACACTAGATGACAAATTCGAATTTAAGATCATCATAACCATTTATAGCATTGAGTGCTACTTCATATCAAAGATACCATCGACACATTTTGATATCGATTCCAATAAGACATAACTTATCGAGATCTCTTAATTTTTCATCATTTCTAGGTACCTGAACCTTTGCCAAGGTTTTATGAAGTGTTATGTCATAGTGCTCTTTCAAAGCACTTAACTCATTATCATGACCATTTTGATAATTTGCTCCTCTCCTTCCTCAAGGAGTTCTACGTTTGGAATCGACTGGTCTATCACGCTTCTGGCGTACCATAGACTTTGTCCTTCAAGGACTATTTATTTGAGCATTCGAAGCTTAATTAAAATATTAGGTCAGCAAATACATCTGGCAAATTATTTGCAACATTTTGCAAATGAATTATCTCTTGAACTTCAAGTTCACATTTTTTTTAACGAGGATCTAGATAATTCACCCCACACATAATTTTCAGCTACTAAACATATCTCCCCCTAATGTTAGGAAATCTAACATTTACCCCCAACCTCATTTGGGGATCCATCTTTGTGCGTGGTGGAGCAATAAAATCATATGTGCACACATTAAATTTTTAGATGGAAATTATTTGGTTCCTGACCCTGAACCAATTGTGATGGGAGAACCTTGTTGGCTTGATGCATACACGTTAAATAAACTCATCTCATATCAAAATTTTATTTGAGAGATTTGTTCTCATAATCAATGGCTAACTATAATTGGAGGCAAACAATTTCTGCTAAACCAACCAGTATTATCAACATAGTTTAATAATTTGGAACTGTGCTCTTAATTTAACAATTTGAGCAAACAACATTACAAAAAACAATTTGTAAGTTGATACAAATGCATATGTAACCATACCATAGATGCATCTATTAAATCATAATAGTAAGCGATCCACATGGCAGTTGAACGGGCCCATATTCACCGTTTCATATGTTCCAAATAATTTCAGGGGATACAATCCCAACCTTAGTTGGTACAATGATATTTTATCATGAGAACAAGCAACACATGAGAATTCTTGAAGAATCTTTTATTTCTTCAACATATAACCACATGAATTCTCAATTCTTTTGCATCACATTTGAATCGAAATGGTCAACTGGTTATGCCAACTGATATTTATTCTAGTAAACTTCTAGTTTACTTTTGCATGTGATTCCATCATCATGCCTATATTTGTATACAACAAACAAGAGAAAGGCGGGTAAGTTTTTATGTAAATATTCATAACCCGCTTTGATTGTAGTAATCTGAAGATATTTAATCTTTCAATAATTTACAGTCTCAATATAATAATTTTTTTCAATTCATCCGAAACTTAAAAAGTTTCTTTTGAGACTTACTACAACCTCAATATTATGAAATATTTTCATTTCTGGATAGTAACAAATTAGTTCTGCCGAAACTCTTAATTAAGTTTGTATACTACCACAAATTTCACAACACCATTCTTATGGTGACCTTCTCCTTCAAGGAGAAAATTATTATTATTGTCATGGTTAAAATTATTACATGCAAGACTTATTTCTTGACAACCAATGACAAATTTGTGTTGCCACACAACAACATTTATTTTGGTCATGACCACAACCTTTATAGAAAAGAATTATTTCTTTCTTTTGTCCTCCAATAGTCATAATAAAACATACCACAATATTTGTGTAATACTCAAAGGATATGACTAAATGACCATTTATGTCAAAATATTTCTTTTCAATCTCTCAAACCTCCCGTAGAGGTGAGATGTGACATTTATCCAACAATACATGAACATGTTATCATCCATAAGAACACAAGTCATATTTTCTTTAAGAAATGGACCATAACCATTTGAACATGCTCCATAAGTTTTTATTAGAAACTCATTGTCATGCTTTTGCATTTATCAAATTTATGTGACTCACCTCAACATCACTTTAAGAGGTCAAATGTACCAAATTTACTACCACTTTGTATTCCTTTATTTTGATGGAGGATTTACAAAACTTTTCAAATTGGGTTGCACCAACAACAATGTGGCCAATAACTTTTCATACCACTTTAATGGATAAAAATTACCTTCACATTTTGAAGGATCATCTTAAGAACACATATTGTTATTCCTTTTAATTACCATAATGATGACCATTAACGTTTTACCACGCCTATATGCATACGTTAAACCACTTGTCATCTTTCAGACATATTATATATTGCTATCACATTCACATAAGAGAATGGAGCAAATCAATTGGGTGGATTTCATGACTTTTCACCAAAAGTTCATCATTTTGCCTTAGTCATCATCATGTTATCACTATAGTGCATTAGGACCTAAACCCAATGTCTTATCCATATAAAGAAGCCTTAGCCCATAAATCAATGGGACTTGAACTCAACATATTATTATCATGACGCACCGAGACTTTAACTCGATGTCTTACCCACTTGGCGTGGTGAAACTTGAATTCACCGTCTTACCCTCAATCAATGTCTTAATAAACCAAATGTATTACCAAAAAATAAATATTGAATACCATAAATATAATCTGAATTTGACTTAAAATTGAGTAAAAATGAACAAAATTAATTAATTAGAACAACATGTTGGAACCATATAAAAGTCTCAAGTTAAAATAAATTAAAACATTTTAATAGTCCCTCTCAACATTGTTATGAAGATTATCATAATTTACTAACCATTTTAAAATAACCACAAAACAAGCTTTGTTAGTACAAATAATATATATGATATAAAGTATACCATGCAACCGAAGAATTTCTAGGATAATTCATAAAAATCAAGAAATACCTACCATTGATTCTTGACGGAGAATGAGCAACTCGTGCTAATAGCATGTTGTAAAACTAAAGGAAAATAAGATAAGAAATATAGAAGATGAAAACAAAAGAAATAGGGAGACAAGAGATGAGAACTTTTCTTATTCTTCAAAGTATTCAAAGTGTATACAATATGAACTTTTATGCCTCTATTTATAGTGTAACATAGAGGCATACAAAAGGTTAGTCATAAACATGACATTAACATGAATATAATGGAGGAGGTTATAGAAGTGAAAGGTTACAAGAATAGTGGTTATATAGTTAGAGGTTATGGAAGTTATGGTTATCTTCATAATGGAGGAAAGAAATGGATATAATGAGAGAGAGTAACTTCTTGGTGTAGTGGACATCCACACTATAATATTTTATAACATTTGGCTTATTTTTTAAAAAAAATACTTTTGAGTTTTGAGAGTCAAATTAGGAAAAAGGGCGAGTATCTATGTGTTTTTAATATTAAGATTATTTATAAAGAGAAAATGTTTTAAATATCTAATAAGAAAAACTTTAATTAAATTTTTATTTTAATTAAATTAAAATGCACATATTCAATTTTTTCAATCAAATTTGTTACCTTAATAAGGAGTTGAAATCTTTAATCATTATTTTTTATTTTTTAAAAAGATTTTGTTGAAAAATATTGGAAAGAAGAATCTTTTTGTTATTTGTTACCTATATTTTTTATTCATTCATTAGCTATTATACAAAGTTTTTTTGTATAATCCTCTAAAGTTTAAATAAAATTCAAATTCAAATAAAATAATACATAAATTAAGAAAGAAAAATTTGTTATTTGTTATTTGTTATTTTTTTGGAGGACTGAAATATTTAATTGTTATTTTTTTAGAATCCTGAAAAAATATTATTGATACCTTTATTTCTAATTTTGTAAAATAATTTATCAAATATAAATTAATAATATATTACATAAAATAAAAATTTATTATATGAAAATAAAAAATACAATTCTTGCATGAAACTTAATCAAACTTATGAGATATGTTAATTAATTAATAAGAGATATACAGGTAAACATGTAGATATGGAGGGATATTTTAGTCTTCAAAAATATAATTTTATGTTTTTGCTTTTTTTTAGAAGTAGAAATTTTTAGTTTATTCCCAATAGTAGAAAAACTGCTTCTTCTTCCATTTAAAAGAAGTTTTAAGGATTTGTCAAACGCTTGATTATTAAAAAAAAAATTACTTTCTCAAAAAAAAATGGCCTCCGATCAGCAATGTCAAACAGGCTGTATGTTTCAAAAGTTCTAACCCTCACTAACTTATTTGTATACATGGACCAAGTGAAATACAGTATTAATTAAATTATGGACTTCACCCATTAACCACCAACTAAATTAATTATTTTAAAAAAAATAACCATCAATTAAATAACTATAGTTGAACGAATAATTCAAAATTCGTATTTAATATTTACGGGAAGAGTCAAAATAGTTCTACTGATCATAACGATCTAACGGGTCGTTACATCATCTACCACTAAAATAAATGTTCGTCCTCGAACGGGTAAAGAATATAAAGTACCTAAAAGCTCAAAGCTGGGAATATCTGATTCGCATGTCCGACTTGGTCTCCTCATTAGCCTTCTCAATCGGGCGATACTTTCATTGAACCTTATTAGAAGTAATTTCTTTCGATCTCAACTTTTGAACTTGCCTATCCAAGATGGTTATCAGCTTCTTCTCAAAGGTCAAATTTTGATCAATTAACATTCAATTACATGAGCATCATCCTGATAATATTTTCAACATTGAAAATGAAATACAGGGTGAACATCCGACAAATCAGGTGGCAAAGCCAACTCGTAAAACACCTCACCAATATGCTCAACAATCTTGGAAATATATTGGGTTCAACTTGCCCTTCTTTTCAAATCTCATCACACCTTTCATGGGTAGTCGAACCTTCAACATAACCCGTGCTCCAATCATGAACCTCTCAATCTGTAAAACTCTTTTGTCTACTTTGAGTCATGAGAAACCGGTTCTAATTTAACTTGACATTGTCCAAGAACTTCCTCAATAAATTTGTGCTCCACACCCTAACTTCAAATGCACTAGACCAACCAATCGGAGATCAACATGTCCTACCATACAATGCCCGATTGATGTCATCTCAATGTTCGAATGGTAGCTATGATTGTATACAAACTCTCTGCTAATTATAAAAGTTTATCCAAAACACGAGTTAACTTTCTTCAATCTAAACCACTCCTTAGCCAAGGTGTCTGCAAGACTTAGTTGAGAAAACTTTCGTGTGAACGAACCCAATAAGAGAAAGCAATACAAATTTCTTCATTTTTTTATACTGTACAAATAATACAAAATACAAGGGGAGAGCTAACTATTTTAGCCATTTTGGGTTATGTTTAAAAACATATAAATCCTCAACCTGCAACGCCCAGGTGAAATCTCTAACCCGAACAGCCCTGCAATAGCTGTAATCCTTCGCACTGACCTATTGCCATCCCTACAGCTGAATCTCCGTCCGTTCAGTTTGCAAACGCTACCCACTAGCTGTCTTAGAAGTTCAATCGATGCTTCGGAGAGTGAGAAGAGCCCGGTTAAGGCTCGATTTGGCCGGGGAGAAAAAAATTGAGGAAAAAAACAAAATATTGTTAGGGAAAAATTGTGAGTTAGGTGATCTTATTTTTAAAAATATTTTCTCGATTTAGCAATTGTTTTTTTTGTAGTGACGAAGAAAGTTACAAATTGGTATATACATCTTGAAATGAGGGAACGTGACAAACATGAATGATGCAATTTGTGTGAAGACAACATAGCATTACGATTATCGTCTGCAAATCATGGGCTTTAAAATTTTAGAAACCTTTAATTTGTGACCGCATGGGCAGAAAGCATTACAAAGGGTGAGGATTGGATGGTTCGAGTGGGTGAAGAAGAAACAATAAACTTGAAAAAGTTACTTTTGCAACTTGTTTTCCTTGCTTCTACAAGATACGAGAAAAGTTATTTTCCTCATTTTTAAGGACTTTGTTTTCCTAAATAGGAAAACATTTTTATCAACCAAACAAAGAAAATTTGGAAAACATTCCCCATACCAAACATAAATGCTATGATAATTTCAGCCTCGCCATAAACATAACTCCAATGCGATAAGAGGGAGTTGCTCGAATGGTAAACACCTCCCACTTTCAACCTTAAGGCAGTAAGTTCGAGTCATCAAGGGAGAAAAAGGTGGGAGCTCTGAGGGAGGGGTAAAAAAAAAACTCTTCAAAATGCAAAGAGAGAAAATATTGAAAACACCCCTAAACTCGATGTAAATTATTAGTTTCATCCTTGAACTATTGATAGCCTTAAAAACACCTCATTACTTGACTAACTAAACTTAAATACACTCTCGATCTTGTAATATGAGTGAAATGCACCCATATATTCTTTCCAATTTTAGGAGTGTTCTCAACACTTCTCTCGATTTTTTATTAAGAGTCTCATGCTCTTACAAGAGTTTGAGACCACTTGTTATGTCATGTTATAAATCAGAAGTATATCTAAGTTTAGTTAGTCAAGTAAATATGCGCTCTTATAATAGTCAGACGAAACAAATAATTTGCGTCAAGTTAATGAAAAAACACATCACTTATCTCATAATTACGACGGTAGAGAGACCCCTTAGCCATTGAAATCCTAAATGATCCCTCTTCTAGTCTTTCTTTTTTCCCCTATTGTAGTAAGAATATTTAAAAAGTCACAACACCTATTCTTAGTAGTTATCTTCTGAATTTAGGCATGGCATTTAGAATATTCTTTTTGATAGTATTTTCAATTAGGGAGCCATATGTTCCACTCTCCTTCTTCCCCAATTAAATACCCCATAAAAAATTAAGAAGGAGAAATTATTCTCCTCTTCTTTTTTTAAAATAAAAAGATAAAGTTAAGACATAATTTATGAATATATCTGAACCAATAGGAGATCGAAACATAGATATGCTCTAACGTGAAGCCATCAGAGGATCTTCTACTGCTCAAAAAGCAGCTTAAAGTATATATGCTTTTTATTAATTTAATATCCAAAAGGGAACTTTGACAATTGTGGACTAAATTAAAGATATTTCCACTATACCAAAGAGATGTCACACATTCCTATAAGTGTTCAAATTCCACTTTGTGGGGCATGCATTTTATTATACCTTATAAAACAACTACTTCATCTATCTCAAATTTTCTATCGTAATTTCTAAAAATAATTATTTCAGTTATAATTAATTTGTCAGCAATCTCTAGTTAATCTATCGCTAATTCATAACTAAATGAAATTAGCATGAGATTTAGTTTTTTGTTATTTAACTACAAAATTGTATCTGTCGTTTTCTAATAGTGTTGCCTCCTAGCTTCTAGATGTGAAGTTATGAGATCAGTTTAATTTTAAAAAAATTAAAATAATAAAGAAGCATATTTTTGTTACATAAGCACGAATAACACATCACATAATCATATGCTAATTAACCCAATCATTAAGCTCTTTTGTCTCTTAATCAGCACACTAATATATCTACTAACCTCCTCCCTCCCACCATCCATTCCAATTTTATCCTTGGATACTTATTGTTGGATTCCTATTTTATTTTATTTTATTTTTTTGGATTGCAATTGTTGGTCAGTTTTTGTGGCATTTTGTTCTCTATATTTTATATTAGACACCTCCACATTTCACCACAAAAATGTTTCAACGGTAGGAGTCATTTAAATGTTTATCATTTTAATATTCTTTTAGGCAACAAAAGAAGAGCTAAGAATGAAACCTTACACCTTGAGGATATTGTGGTGAGGAATATTTGCTTTGAATGTCCACTTTAAAATTATCAGAATTTGAGTTCGTTATCTGTAAAGTTGTTTTTTTAAAATACTCAAATTATCTCTTTGTGGACTTATCAGTAAATTATAAAATATTAAATGATTAAAATCTCAAAAAATATTTAAACTAAAAAACAACCTAGCACATCACTGATGCAATATATACATTGATAGTTATTAATCGTAGGTATAATTTATCCTATATTGTTTACTTTAGGAGTAGCTAGTAAAAGGTACACCAACCGATATTAAGATGTGTTTTAGAATTTACTTTTTTAATCCTTTTTGACATCTTTACATTGTGAGGGGGTTAATTTCATAGAAGGTCAACGTACTTACAATTTATTAAACAAAAGTTGTCAAACTGATTCTTCTGACCATAAAAAAATACTTAACATTCAGTAATTTTATATATAAATTTATGTTTGTTTGGCCCTTATCTAGTGTAAATTGGACGAAAAGTTCCTATTTTTTTTTTAAAAAATCATTTCAAAACTTTACATCAATAATATAATTGCCGTTAAATAGGGTATTTATAAGAGCCATATAGCAAACACAAAATTCATATTTGTATCCTATAGCAAAGTTTGCATAATTGTGCTCCATAGCAAACATAAATATGTATATTTCGCTGTACATATACAAAAGAAAGCAGTTGTATAATCTGCTTTGGTATACATATACAAAAAGATCAATTGTATAAAGTGAGAGAGGCGAGTGAGAGAGGCGAGTGAGCGAGCGAGATCTAGGAGAGTGGCGAGCGAGATTTGGGAGAGGGGAGAGATGGGAACAAAGATATATGTATATATACAATTTTCACGCATTTTATACATTTGCGTTTTTGTATAAAGTGAGAGAGCGAGATCTAAGAGAGTGGCGAGCGAGATCTGGGAGAGGGGAGAGAGGGGAACGAAAATATATGTATATGTACAATTTTCTCTCGCTTTATACAAACACAAACACATTTTATATAATTTGTGTTTTTTGTATAAAGTGAGAGAGGCGAGTGAGAGAGCGAGATCTGGGAGAGTAGCGAGCGAGATCTAGGAGAGGGGAACGAAAATATATGTATATATACAATTTTCTCTCGCTTTATACAAACACAAACGCACTTTATACACTTGTGTTTGTATAAAAAACAAGAGAGGCGAGGGAGAGAACGAGAGTGGCGAGCGAGATTCACCAGGAGAGAGGTGAAATAGCAATAGTTTGCTATGAGGTACAATTAAATCAAACTATATTTATAGTATTTAATTTGAATTAATAGTTTGCTATTATATACAATTTTCCCTATTTATAACTTGCTCTACATATAAATATGAATAAAGACTTTAATGACTTTGAATACAATGACATTAACTCAATTACCACAAAATTATGTTATTGGAATAATATATACTGACTATAAACGAAAAATCTATTACCACTAAATGTCTGTTTTTACTGAATAATTGACTTAAAATTAATTGGTTGTACTATCCATCATAGAGACAGGTTGAAGGAAATAATGGAACAGTGGGGAATACATGATGTGATGGTACAATTTTAAAGTGACTTGCCAATCAATATATGTATGATTGAAGCTGGCAGATGCTTCTCTTACCCTTGTAATGAGATCATATGATGGCTACCATTGATAGAAACCCTAATAACAGAATTTCCCTTTATAGATGTTGCAATGTGTTTAATAGGCACTAAACTCTACAAAGTACAAACCTTTCCCTTTTAGGAGTTATCGGTTATGCTTCTGCCCAGCTTCACCTTTATTCCATAGATTATATATATGATTCTTTTTTTTTTCTTTTTCAATATGCGTGTATTCATACAGTGATATTTAGAGTGACATAAGTCTCATATTAATTGAGAAATAGACGGGTGGTTTGCTTATATGAGCTTGGACAATCCTCTCCTCATGAGGTAGTTTGCTTATATGATTTGGGACAATCTTCTCCTCATGAGTTAGCTTTTGGGTTGAGTTAGGCCTATGTGTCATATATATCTTTACAAATATAATATAAACAAAATTTATATTATTATTTTATATTTGTCACGATCCAACCCATCAGGTCATGCGAGTACCTACTCTAATACCTAAATAGGAGAATCCTTACCACCCAAACAGGTTAAAACATGTGGAAAATAAATGAAACAAGGAAACCTCTTCAATATTGAAAACTTTCATGAAAACATTAATCTTTAATAAAAATAATAATCTTTAAATGAGACATAACTCCCACTATAAGGGGGTAAATTAAAAATGAAAGATGTCGGAGATCATCATCGTCTTCACCTATGAAACATTATTGATCCTGCAACTAGATTATGTCAAGTGGCATAACAAGAATAGTATTAGTACAAACAAAACGTATTGGTAGGCCATCATCGGTCGATCAAAACCTACCACATGATATAATGTAGACAATTAGAAAAGTCATGCAATATCGAAGTTACACCACCCCACTTCTCTATTCACATAATCATACCCTTCTTAGGTAAATAACATGACCAAGCACCTTAATTATGTCACCTTTAAGGCTTTCCAAGCCTACCTGTGATGATACAATAATAACAATCGTAGTCTAACCCTTCTACCATATTAATATCCATGAATACCAAGTCATCCCTAGCCCTATCAATTGAGTTGTTATCTTTTATAGAACTCATGTCAACTCTCTGGCCATTTTTAGAACAGTAAAGGAAATTGACGTCTTAGACCAACTCATCCTTAGCAAAATAAACCTAGAACCCACTACAAAATCAAGTTCATCATGACCAATAGAAATGCATTTTAGATAACTAAAGAATTGAGTCCTCATAAATTCAACCCAATAGTCAAACAATTATGGAGAATAACCGCTAAGAATTTAGATGCCAATAAACAAATAACATGCCTTAACGACCAATTGTAACACATAGCCTGGACTTCCGGTCCTAACCCTAACTTACATTAACATGCATGATCCATATCCCACATGGTCACATACAAATTAGATCTGAGACAACTCATATTTCAAGGAACCCGGACAACTCGGGGATCCAACATGCAACAAGTATAATATGTAGAAATACCAGGTTCATTCATGGAACCATAAACATATATTTGGTCCTCTCATGGAAGTCAAACCAAACCGTTAGCGTAAAGACGTGGTATCCGAGTTCCGAGACATCCTTAGTTAGTGACCAGTGTGGTACCTGAGCCAATCATATATGGGTATCCCCATATCAAGTGTGGTATCTTAGCACACCATTAATATATACCGACAGTGGAAATATCGTGTACTAGGCGTGTTACCGAGCCAATCAATAAACATAGGCAATCATGCACAATCAGAAACATCAACAATGACACTTGACACCACAAGTCACATAACAAGTTCATTGTATTTATTACCAACATGATGTCATTACATATGTTTCCTACGTATTCCTTACCATGTATTGTACAATGATACTACAAGTCGTAGACATGCATACGCTCATAAACGGAAACATACTACCCTCCTAACAAGAAATTCAAGGCAAATCAAGAACAAGAGAATCAGCCACAGTCATTACTTCATCTTCACCCTAATAGTATATAACAACAATCTCTAACAATCCAAACTCTATGCCCGATGGTCTTACATGTCATCTCTTAAAATTTACAAGATATAATATGGTAAAAGCAAGTCTAACTAGTCAATTTAAAAGAAATCTAGCTTACCGAAGTGTCAAGCAATATCGGATGAACCTTGCCCAAGATTTTGACTCCATAGAAGCAATCATTTGATGAGAGAGCATATGAACATTCTTAGACTTTCACCTTCCTTGTGTGGTAATTCTTCCTCCCTTATTGATCCCTTACCCCGGGTGTCTTTGGAGGATTTATAGAGCAGCTCTCATTTATTTTCTCCATTTAAAATTGGGAAGAAATTTAAAAAATGGTGCATTGATTAGGTTGCTGAAATTTGACGTCCCATTACAATGACTCTCAGACCGCTACAACGGCACTGTCATAGCGGGAACCTCCCACTATGACAAGTTGACGTCAGTTTAGCCAAGAAATCAATTTTTTGCCACAAATCATCGTGCGCTCAAATATTGAAAACATTCTTATACTACACTTTTAAATTTTTAAGACTCTGCACGAGATATCTTTAGTAACAACGGATCAGATCGTTATAATTATAATCTATTATACATAAATAAATTATATTAGTTTAAATTTTTATAAATAATTACATGATTGTGTAAACATTCGCTATAGGCATATAT
>JAJOOH010029066.1:0-13020 GCA_029582605.1 Solanum gracilifrons | reverse complement strand
GTTTGCCCTTAGTCCCTATTTCCCGTTAATTAATGTTGAATGTACTTCCGCGACCGATGAAGTGTGATGACAAGTTTGAGAGGCTTGTTTGGGGTTCCTTCGGGTTCCTCATTCGCCATGTCACGTCTAGGCCGTAGGCTTGGGTCGTGACACTTTCACAACCTCTTCTACGGGCCGTTGTCAAGACCACTAACCGTGAAGTGGTCTGTGGTCATGAGGCAGTGCTTGGCCAAGGTTGGGCAGACTTGGCCTTTGGCTTAGGCCTTACCCCTTTGGCTTAGGCCTTACCCCCTTGGCTTAGCGCATACCCTAGCAAACTTAACTAACATCAAAAAGGGTCTTTTAACTATGGAGTCTAACACGTACCTTGACGTTGACCCTCACGATTATTCCCTAGTTCATCCTACCATTTTATGTGTCGTTACAACTCATGATGCGGAAGGTGTGCTCAGTTTTAAAGGAAATATTTGTGTTCCCCAAATTGATGCCTTGATTTAAAAATTGTTGACACAATCCCATGGTTCCGATATTTCATTCATCCGGGTGTGACCAAGATGTACTGAGTTTTGAAGCGATTTTATTGTTGGCTGGGCATGAACAAGGATATAGTGGAGTTTGTGGCTAAGTTTCAAAATTTCCAACAAGAAAAATATGAACACCAAAGGTGTCATACCCCAACCCAAGGTGAGGCAGATAAGTATCATATGAACACATGCTTTACAAGTGACCTATGATGAGAAAGTGAACTACTATGCAAATATATTTACTAATGAGAAGCTACATATACAACACAAGTTGACTAGTTGAACCGATACATGTGACAAGTAAAACTATGAATACAGATGATAGCTTTACAATGTCTACAAACCCTCTAATGGTATCCATGGCTGTACCACTATGAAAATATGCATAGTAAAGACTCGGAAAAGCCCAGAATCAACTTGGATCTCACCAACAACCATTGAGTATCATGTGCTTTTATTGGGGGGATCTACTAGTTCAGTGCTTGTACCTGCAACATGTAATGCAGTGTCCCAAATGAGGGACGTGAGTATGAAAGAATGTACAGAATATGTAAGGCATAAGACAACCATATGTAAAATGAGAGCTCAAGTGAAACCAAATACAAATAGATAAGGATTTGAGACCACCTTTGCATATACTTGTGGAATCATGTACGTTACATTGTTTTACTTATTTTTTTGTGTGTTATAATATTTATAAGACATATGATACAAATGACTAGCTGATCATTGGTAGAAGAGGATGACCCATGCTAGGCATTTTAACCCCTGAGATGATGTCCACATAATTCGACAAATTGGGACTGTCCCATGCTAGGCTTTCCCCCCTGAGCTGCCACCTTTCCGTACCAATTGGGATCGACCCATACTAGCCTTTCGCCCCTGAGCTTCCACCCTTCTATACGAATTGGGATCGACCCTTGCTAGGCCTTTTCCCCTGGGCTACCACCCATAATTTTACAAATACCTTCACTTAGATTCTTTAAACTTTGAGATTGTTGTTTTGATGTTCATAACTCTTTTGAGATTGGTGTTTTGGTGGTCATATCATTGTTGAGATTTGAAACTATGGACCAGTTGTAGAAGGCATATGAATATGGATTTACTATAATAAAAATGACATCAGAAGAAAATGTGACACCAACGTAAATTTAGGAGCTTATATGGCTCAGTAAGCATTTTGACATCTCAAATTGAGGCACATATCAAGTGAAGACATTTAACATTCAGCCAAGATATTTGAACTCTATATCATAGTAAAATACTCACTAACTAAAATCAAATTAAAAGGTATACATGACTGTGGAATCAGATTTAACTTAACGACGGATACATATTCCAAGTAAGTATATATAAAATGTACAGTACAACAAGTAGGGATCTTGTGAGGTAACATTGTAGTCTAACACAATGGGAGTAGTAACCAATAAAGCGAACATATGAACATGTGAAAATATGACATATATGATGGAATAGACAATTGATGCAAGTTGGAAAGAGATGGACAAATTGTATATCCCACATATGACATAGTACCATGTATAATCTAGGATCATTTTGATTTATATAAGGGGAATACGTGCCAAGGGTACTTTGACGATGAAACAAGTTTAAACCTTGCATGCTAATACTTGGTAGAGTAAGCACGTACATTTTACTAATAAACTTATATTATAGTACTCATTTTAATGCTCTAGGGAGTAGGAACTGCAACTATGGATCAATCACTACCAAGGGAATTTAGAAAGCTTACTTTGTAATACAAGTGTTGGATTCATGCCAAAGAAATAGGAAATCGAATAGCCTTACATACCTTACTTTCTGACCAATACAACTATCATGATTCAACCTCCCTTTGGGGTGCTTATCTATAATATAATTCATGACTGAACTAATGTTAACAGCTAATCACATTACTGACTCGTAAAACTGTACCTAAAAACCTGACGGACCGTAGGCCCATACAATCCTTACACAAGTGTTAAATTACCACACCTTTCTTCTATACATTAATACAACTTCATACATCCTTTGCCAAGATACCCAAGCTTCCCCCAACAATAATATACATAAGGCAACCATTATCAATCCCAAAAAATCCCTCAGCATAATACTAGAATATTGAACTCAAGGATTCATCACCATCCATGAGTTATTGACAAATATATACAAAATTCTCCAACCCAAACCTGTATTTAAAAAGGAAATAAAATGGGAAGTAGCCTTAACTTAATTTTTGGAAATTCATCCTCTAAACTTGTACTTCAAGAACCTAAATTCTCCTTCAAACTTTTATTTGAAAAGTGGGACAATATTCAAGAACCCTAAGGTGTTTTAGGGCTGCTGTGTTAAGAAAAGTTAGGCCAAGAGAGAAACTTAATAAATCTGAAATTTTGCAAGTTAATAATGAAGCAAAAGATTTGATCTTTATCCCTTTAAAAAGGTGGTGCATTGGCTGACTCTCTTGGCCAATTTCGGGCCAGATATTGTCAAGTAAGTGACCCACCTACTAGGACTTTCCACTAGGGACTTTTTGGACTAAAAAATATTGGGCCTTGGCTGTCCATTTACCCATTATTTTTCTAATCAACTTGGGACAGATTAATACAACTAGGTGGTAGTGTACTTGGCCCAATAACATGGTCAAAATATTCTTAGTAGGTGATGCACCTACTTGATCCTTTGGGTTGGTCAATAAGTCAAAGTAGGTGATGAACTTATTTGGTCCTTTGGGCTAGTCAATAAGTCAAAGTAAGTGATGCATCTAGTTGGTCCTTTAGGCTGGTCAATAAATCAAAGTAGGTGATGCACCTACTTGTCACCTACTAGTTTAGTTATGTCAAGCAAGCACCTTTATAGTTTATTCCATATCTATAAATTAATACCTTCAACTTAACTTAAAACTTATATACACTATGTCACTTTAAACTTTAGACTCAAATACCAACTTATGATCTCATATTTAAATACCTCCATCGACGTCAATTTAATGAAGTCGCATAAAAATCTACGGACAGTTCACTTTAAACCTATTCTACTTTCACTAGTCGCATAGGAAACCGAGTCCATAACTATACCACAAGGCAAATTATAAGAGTCACATAAATAGAACTAGTACACGTAGAATATGGGGTGTTACGTCCTCCCCCCTTATGATCATGTGTCCTCGAATGATAGGGTAAGCTGATAGTTTGGTTAACCTTGGAATTTTATTTGGAGATTTGCGAGAGTTTCATTTGTAAATAGGACTATCCAAAAACATATAAACAAGTCTCGCATGACTTCTCAGTAGATATGGTTCCTGAATTAAGAATATGACAAATCAAACTCCTTTCTTGACAATGTAATTCACTAAATATACACAAGTAGAACTCATGCAAATAAGGAATTTAATATACCTAAACACAAGACATGCAAATGACATATCAAATGAACAAATGCTAGTAGTGCTTATGATCATATAAGGGGCCCATTTGATCTCAGATCCTTATGTTGATGTTTAGAATGAGGAGGGGTATTTATGATCTCTACCATCTTCTATTCCCAAGTATCTTATGTTATATTACTGTCCTTCCACAATACTTCAATGGAGATTACACCTTTTGTGCTTAGCTTCCGGGCCTTAACAATTAAGAATTACTATAGTAACTCCCACTTTTTTTATATGGAACTGACACATAAGATGATAGGACTAATCTATCGGGGCTCTACTTTCCCTTCTCTTTTATCTTCTGATGCTTTCCAAAGGTGAATCTTATAAGAACGCATTGCTATTAGTATAAACTCTAAAGTTTTATGCCATACCTCTGGATAAGGCATTATGCTAAGTTACTTATCTATGGGTGTGATAAAATTTACATATATCCCCAACCTTTTCGGGTCAAAATTTTCACTACATAATGATACAAGAAATAGATTTTCAAAAATGTTCAAAACTCAAGCCAATAAACATAGAGAGACATAGTATACAGATAAATGAGTCCCATTGGGTATGCCATATAGGTAGATTAGCACAAAAGGGAGTGCATAATATAAGGGCATTAAGCTATAGAAATATATGGTGTACGCGCACATATGGTTCATAGGGTAGCATGTGAGCGAATGAACTATATGGAATGTAGGAAATGGACTAGATAAGTACATGATGCATGAGTACTAAAGCTACGAAATATATAATACGTAAGCAAGTAGACTACATGACATGTAGACATACAAGAAAATGAACTACAGAACACAAATCACATTGAGCAAGTGCATTATATCGCATGGATAGGTGGTCTAACATGTCAATAATTTCACATATGAAGTATGAGCAAGTGAGCACATGACCCATGGCTAGAAAAGCTATAAGGCATGTAATGTTTAAGCAAGTAGGCTACGAGGCATGTAAAATATATAGAAATGGTCATATGATCAATTAGCCTACAATACCTACACAATATGGACAAGTGACATGTGGAAAGTAACTAGTGCAATAAATAACATGTAGGGAAAGGGTCCTACAAAAACATATAGCAATAAACAAGGGTGGTCCAAAGAGGATAACACTTACATGCAAGCATTCTATGACATTTGGTAACATGTGAGAAAGTAATCCACAAAGGGAAAATTACATACAAATAGATAAGTTATAGAACATGCAACATGTATGATTATATAACAAACCATCATTGGAAACTATGAGATATCCTATATAACCACTCTACCATATTAAGGTCAAACACATTGTCTTAAGCGTTAAGTCACATGTGGGATAGTTCTGCTCATATTCCTTACTCACCTCCAATCACATACAATTGATTTCCCCATCTACTCTCTTCAATCCCCTAAGAATTCTATGTTTAGGGAATTTGACATATCCTATCTCTTTCTATGTAGAAGCTTTACGTACATATTCGGCTCTTGTAATTCAAGCTTCATTCTCACATGCTTCCTATCTAACAAGTACCTTTTAATCAAAACTAGTAGCTTCATGTACTCTAATCCCACTATGTACAACCTGACTAATCACAACTCCTTTTGTTAACCTTACCCTTCAGTCACATACTAATTCTCTATAGCCAAAACATAGATCATAATAGGAACTACCTTGCATATATCATTTTCAGCAATTGGCACACTTATCCCTAAGTTTTATAACCAACTATTAACATATTCAAGATGATATATGGTGAGAATTTTGTCCTTGTTAGAAAATTAGGGGTATCTCTAGTAACACTAATGCACTGATACATTCACCTATCAGATTGTGCCACCGCCTTCTTCCAACTAAAAGAAACTGGTTCAACAACTTCAATTTCGAGTACATGTGTAATGCTGAAAATTCTTTGTATATCCCAGACTAAGAACAAGTGTCCTCTATATAAATAAATCCTATAAATATGGAGAAAATATAGAAATCAAGAGTTGGATACATTCTCCTAAGAAGATGTGCTTGGAAATACTACAACTCATATATGTAACTAGGTAACCCATCATTTTTTAAGCATATGGATAACCATACAATATCTTTCTCAATTGATCTAACGTGATACAAATAGTATAAATGCAACTTAAAATGCATATAACATAAAAGTCTTTTCAGACCTTGTGGAGTAGGACAAGTCGAATCAATCTAGTCTAAATTTGGATAACTTCAGATCATTTTCTGTAGGATGCATGTTGACATTTTAGTTACCATTAACCTTAACCATCATAAGCATAATATGAATAGCATGATCAGGTACAACTGGAAATTGACTTCTTAACTTCGCTCTATCGCACGTTCTGGATTATGATGGAAGGTTACATTTCCTAAATGTTGAAGCAGCCCCCTAGTTATAAATGTGGCATACAACACATTCATAAGTAACGCTCTACTAGACACAACATTGTAGACTCCCTAGGACGAACTGCTCTGATACCATTTTTGTCATACCCCAACCCAAGGTAAGGCGGACAAGTACCATATGAACACATGCTTTAAAAGTGACCTGTGATCAGAAAGTAAACTACTATGCAGATAGATTTACTAATGAGAATCTACATATACAACACATGTCGACTAGTTGAACCGATAGATGTGACAAGTAAAACTATGAATATAGATGATAGCCTTACAGTGTCTACAAAGCCTCTACTGGAATATATGACTGTACCACTATGATAATACGCTTAGTAAAGACTCTTCAGAGCCCCGAATCAACCTAGAGCTCACAACCAACCGTTGAGTATCATGTGCTTCTATTGGGGGGATTTATTAGGTGAGTGCATGTACCTGCAACATGAAATGCAACATCCCCAATGAGGGACGCCAGTACGAAAGAATGTACTGAATATGTATGGCATATACAACCATATGTAAAATGAGAGCTCAGGTGAAACCAAATACAAATAGATAAATATTTGAGACCACCTTTGCTTATAATTGTGGAATCTAGTATGTCACATTATTTTCTTTACTTTTCTGTGTGTTATAATATTTATACGACATCTGATACAAATGACCAAATGATTAGTGGTAGAAAAGGATGACCCATGCTAGGCATTTTAACCCCTGGGACGCTGTCCTCATAATTCCACAAATTGGGATTGACCCATTCTAGGCTTTCACCCCTGAGCTGCCACCCTTCCATACCAATTGGGATCTGCTCATGATAGGCTTTCTCCCCTGAGCTGCCACCCTTCTATACAAATTGGGATCGACCTATACTAGGTCTTTTCCCCTGGGCTGCCACCCATAATTCTACAGATAGCTTCACTTAGATTCTTTAATTATTGAGATTATTGTTTTGATGTTCATAACTCTTTTGAGATTGCTATTTTGGGGGTCATAGCATTGTTGAGATTTGGAACTATGGACCAGTAGTAGAAGACATATGAATATGGACTTACGATAACAACAATGACATGGGAAGCTAATGTGACACCAACGCAATACTTAGGAGCTTATATGACTAAGTAAGCATTTTGACATCTCAAATTGAAGCACATATCAAGTGAAGATATTTAACACTCAGCCAAGAGATTTGAACTCTATATGATAGAAAAATACTTACTAACTAATATCAAATACAACGTATACATGAATGTTGAACCAAGGGAGAACATGGTAATATTCAACTTAAGGACGGATACATATTCCAAGTAAGTACATAAAATATGTATAATAGAGCAAGTAGGAATCTTGTGAGGTAACATTGTAGTCTAACACAATGGGAGTAATAACCAATAAAGGGAACATATGAAGATGTGAAAAGATGACATATATGATGGAATAGACAAATGATGCAAGGTTTCAAGCTATGGGCAGATTATATATATCTAACATATAACATATGTACAATGTGTAAACTAGGATCATTTTGATTTATATAAGGGGAATACGTGCCAAGGGTACTTTGACGATGAAACAAGTTTAAACCTTGCATGCTAATACTCGGTAGAGTAAGCACGTACATTTTACTAATAAACGCATATTAGAGTACTCACTTTAATGCTCTAAGGAGAAGGAACTCCAACTATGGATCGATCACTACCAAGGGAACTTAGAAAGCTTACTTTGTAATATAAGTGTTGGATTCATACCAAAGAAATAGGAAATTGAATAGCCTTACATACCTTACTTTCGGACCAATACCACTATCACAATTCAGCCTCCCTTTGGGGTGTTTATCTACAATATAATTCATGATTGAACTAATGTTAGAAGCTAATCACATTATGGGCCTCATAAAACATTAGCTAAACACCTGACAAACAGTAGGCCCATACGGTCATTACACAAATGGTAAATCACCACACCCTTCTTCTATACATTAATACAACTTCATACATCTTTTGCCAAGACACCCAAGTTTCCCCCAACAAAAATATACATAAGGCAACCGCTATCAATCCCCAAACATCCCTCAGCATAATAGGAGAATATTGAACTCAAGGATCATCACCATCCATTAGTTATTGACAAATATATACAAATTCTCCACCCCAAACCTGTATTTATAGAGGAAATAAAATGGGCAGTAACCTTAACTTAGTTTCTGGAAATTCATCCTCTAAACTTGTACTTCAAGAACTTAAAATCTCCTTCAAACTTTTAGTTGAAAAGGGGGACAATATTCAAGATCCCTAAGGTGTTTTAGGGCTGATGTGTTAAGCCAAGAAAGACCAGAGAAAAACTTAATAAATCTGAAATTTTGCAAGTTAACAATGAACTAAAAGCTCTGATCTTTATCCTTTTAAAAAGGAGGTGCATTAGCTGGCTTTCTTGGCCAATTTTGGGTCATATATTGTCCAGTAGGTTACCCACATACTTGGACTTTCCACTTGGGACTTTTTGGACTTGAAAATATTGGGCCTTGGCTGTCCATTTTCCCATTATTTTTCTAATCAACTTGGGACAGAATAATACAACTAGGTGGTAGTGTACTTGGCCCAATAACATGGTCATAAGATTCTTAGTAGGTGATGCACATACTTGGTCCTTTGGGTTAGTCAATAAGTCAAAGTTGGGGATGCACTTAATTGGTCTTCTGGGCAAGTCAATAAGTCAAAGTAGGTGATGCACCTACTTGGTCCTTTGGGCTGGTCAATAAGCCAAAGTAGGTGATGCACCTACTTGTCACCTACTAGCTTAGTTAAGTAAAGCAAGCACCTCAGTATTTTATTCCATTTCTAGACCTTAATAACTTCAACTTAACTTAAAACCCATATACACTATGTCACTTTAAACTTTAGACTCAAATACCAACTTATGATCTCAAGTTTAAATACTTCCATAGACGTCAACTTAATCGGGTTGCATCAAAATCTACAGACAGTTCACTTTAAACCTATTATTTTGTCAATAGTCACATAAGAAACCGAGTCCATAACTATACCACAAGGAAAATTATAAGCGTCATATAAATAGAATGAGTACACGTAGAATACGGGGTGTTACCAAAGCCCTGCAGGTTTTCTTCAGAGATTGCCAATTCCAGAATGGAAGTGGGAAATGATAGCAATGGATTTTGTGGTTGGTCGTCCCAAGACTTTGGGGAAGTTTGATTCTATTTGGGTAATGGTTGACAAATTGACTAAGTCAGCCCATTTTATTCCGGTAAGAATAGATTATATTGTGGAACAATTGTCTAAGGTGTATGTGAAAGAGATAGTGAGGTTACATGGGGTGCTCTACTCTATCATCTGAAATTGCGGTACACAGTTTACCTCCAATATTTGGAGGAATTTACATGATGAATTGGGCACATAACTCACTTTTTGTACCACTTTCAATCCACAGACGGATGGGCAGTCATAGAGGACTATTCAAGTGTTAGAAGACATGTTGAGGGCATGTGTTATTGATTTCGGAGGGCATTGGGAAAGTTCTTACCTTTGTGTTAGTTCACCGATAACAATAGTTACCACTCTAGCATTGATATGGCAGCGTTTGAGGCATTTTATGGGAGGGGATTTAGATCACCCATAGGATGGTTCAAGGTTGGAGATGTGGAATCTTTAGGGGTTGATTTAGTTAAGGATGCTCAAGATAAGGTGAGGAGTATTCAAGCTAAGCTTCTAGCAATCCAGAGTAGACAAAAGAAGTATACGGATCCTAAGGTAAGAGACATCACATTTCAGGCTGGTGAGAATGTTCTTCTTAAGGTATAACCCATGAAAGGGGTGATGAGATTTTGTAAGAAGGGTAAACTAAATTCGTGATACATTGGTCTTCTAGAATGTGTAGAGCCAGTGGCTTATAGAATGGCTTTACCTCCTGGCCTATCGGGAGTTCATCCGGTATTTCATGTATTCATGTTGAAGAGATATCATGCTGACAGGGGTTACTTCATTAAGTGGGACTTAATTATGTTCGACAAAGACCTCAAATATGAGGAGGAGCCTATTGCAATTCTTGATCCTGATGTTCGGAAGTTGAGGACCAATGAGATTAAATCCGTGAAAGTTCAATGGAAGCATCGTTCAGTGGAGGAAGCTACTTGGGTAGTCGAGAAGGACATGCGAGACAAGTATCCCCAGTTGTTCATTGATACACGTACTACTTCATTCCCTTTTTAGCCTTTTTCCTAGTTTGTCACTCGGGGACAAATGATCGGTAAACTGGTATCTATTGTAACGATCGGGCTCTATCGTTATAGAAAAGCCAATCGAAAAATTTTTTGGGCCGGAAAACTTTGTCGTAGTAACTCGGAATTTCTCAGCCTAGTTAGGGTTTTAATGAAATCAGAGTCAGTAAAGTCTAGGGAAATATGATAACAATTTGCTTATCTAATTATAACTTTGATTACATGAGTAGATAGCTAAGACATTTAGAAACCCATACGACTTTACTAAATTGAATTCGGGTGACTAAGACTCCCGAAACTTACCTTAGCGGGAACGGGTAGTTTTTGAGTGTCATTGGTTGTAGGTGTCTTGTGAAATGGGGGTTTTGGAATTATTAAATTTTCTCTCTATTTCTGTGCAAGCCTCTAAGGCGGATTATTCCCGCTAGGGAGGAGCCGTTGTTGCGTGATGGGTGCCGCCAAAGCGAGCCAGTCGCGACTTAAGTCGAAAATAAACCCCAAAAATGGTTTATTCTGCACCTTTCGACTTTGACAACTAAATTACGACCCCATGTATTTTCTTGATAGTTTCCCACCATCCTTGACGCTAAAGGTAAGACTTTCACTCCCCGAACCAGTTTTCGGTCTATAGAACTTAGTTTCGTGGGTAATTATCGATGGGTAGGATTTTGATCTAGAAATTATGGTGGAAAAATCCCTAATATGGATATTGGGATCATGGGTTTGATCTAGAGTTGATAGAATTGATTATATTCCAGGTAATTAAGTCTTGTTTATTGATTCCCGTGTTATTATGATTGTTTGTAGACCTAGAACAAGCAGAAAGTATCCAGAAAGGGAAGAATCAAGTTTCTTAGGGGATTCAAGCTTTGTTTTGAGGTAGGTGATGGTTGTGATTTACTGTTGTGTGATATATATTTGTTCTTGCTTCATTACAATACATGTATGTATGTGAATGTTGTATTATTAATCACTCTAATCATAAATGATGATAGATAGATAATTGAATGACATAAATCATGACTGAATTATATGATTATGAGAATGTACTTGTGATTGTGATTGTGGCTTGTTGAATGTATCGGGTGTTGCATTTCGACACCTTAACTTGGATCAATTGCCACGTTCCGGCATAAACATGGGATTGGTTGCCACATTCCGGCATAAACATTGGATCGGGTACCACGTACCGGTACGCTAACTGTTTTGGTGTGGGTTCTATGAGAGGACCATTGACTTGACATAACGGTATATCTTGAGGAATGTGAAATTGTACATTGTTCGTAAATGATGTTGATATTGTATAAGTTCGGTGTATGCATGTTATTATTATGTTGTATTGGCTTATATATGTTGCACTTAGTGGGATTGCTGTGTGATCCTACCAGTACACTGTGGTTGTGTACTGATACTCCACTTGCTCTTTCTTTGTTGAGTATAGGACATGTTCAGGCGGCTATTAATAGACCTCGTTTAGAAGATCAGTGATCGTTCGAATTCAAGGGTGAGCCAGTTCTTCCGGGCTGCCTTGAGTTCTCTTCTATTGATGTCCACATTTAGGACTTAGACTAGTTCTTTAGATTTCTTATGTTTAGTATGGGGTGTGCCCCTTCTTGTCTAGACTTATGGATCTTGTTAGAATTTTGGTACATTGACTTTCAGGTTCTATGTGTTATTCCGTATTTTTTTGGTTGATTAGACTTTTTTTGGAGTTTATGGGACTCCTTATTTCTTTCCTTAGTATTTAAACTTGCTTCCCTAACTTTAAATGCCTTAGTTTTGGTTGAGTTGTTAATTTTGGTTGTAGTAGTGGTTTTCCCACCAGAGGGTTAGTGTGGGTGTCAATCACGACGGTCTTGATACTGACAATCCTTCTAACTCTTAGGGGTCTCTTGTATCTATTTGCTTAGTCATCATTCATTATCTTACCAACATGTCACTCATACATCATATTTGCACTATCACACTTATTGAAAATTCATAACCTTAAATTCTTACTTATACCATTTCAAGCCTACTAGACCGTTTTCACATCGAGAACTAACCATGCATAACAATCCATCTTCACATACTATTCTGTTAAACATCTACTAGATAAATAAATAAATGGAGAAACAATAGTCCCCCAAAATCTCTTACTAATAGAAGTCAATCTTAATCTTACACTCTATCTACTTATAATACATTACAATATCCAACTTTCACCTATAGTCATTACTTATCCATTCATACATCTTACATATATCCATAGCTCTATATGCATCAAGAAGTTCCAGAATTCTAAAGTAAAGCCTAGATCTATCAATCCTTAACCACTTTTTATTTTTATTAATGTCCTATATCATACTGTTCTTTCATAGTTCAATCATGATCTAAACCATCTCAACCAATGACTTCTTCTCTACCTTCCATCATGACATCTCTCTCTCTCTCTCTCTCTCTCT
>JAJOOH010029065.1:0-18286 GCA_029582605.1 Solanum gracilifrons | reverse complement strand
CAGTTGGCCTGCATCTTCTTATAATGCAGACACAGGTAACTAGGATCGGTATCTGGCGCTTCGTTGATCCAGTGAGCATTTCAGAGTTTTTTGGTGAGACTCTTTGCATTTCAGAGGACTCTTCTTGATTACTTTCAGTTTTAGTATTAGTTCATTAGGATGTCGTGGGCCTGTCTCGACATCTATCTCAGTTGTTTAAAGGCTTCATAGACTGACAAACAGTCAGTTAGTTGTTTCAGTGTCTTTACTTTTCATTTCATAAGTTAAAGACTTGAGTTTGCCTTAAAGGCCAGTTGATTGTTCCATTATAATATTCTAGTTACTTCATAAATATGTATGGGATGAGTTAAGTCTTTCGCTGAATTAGTAATCCAGGCCAAGGGTTCACTTGAGGCCAACAATGGTCTTCGAGTGCCAGTCCCGCCCAGGGTGTAGGCTCGGGGCGTGACATAAAATGTCTTTTAAACTCTTAAACTCTATTATCCTGTATGATGTATTTTAAGTTACTTGTGTAGGGACTTTCAGGATACTACGTGCCATGTTACGTCTAGGGGGTACTTTGGGTCGTGACATTTGAAGTCTCTATTTTGAGATCTTGATGAATCCCAGAAAAGTAAAGTCCTACTATGAGATGACAAACAAGTACACGTTGAAGGGAAATGTATATTTGAGATAAAAACTGTCCAAGTTAACGTTGAGCTTTTATCTGATGTGCAATATCTCCCTACTTTGGCTCATAATCTATTAAATGTTTTTCACGCGCCAAGCATGTTTAATTTAGCGTATTTTCATCATAAAAAGATTGAAAAATTGATGTTCTTGATAGTTGTTCTTTAATTGATTTCGTTCTTGACTATGAGTTGGGATTAAGGAGTTTCTTGATGATTAAGTGTTGTTTCCTTGAGTTCTTTGGGTTAGATTTTTGTGCCTATGATTTGCGCACATGAATCTAAGGTAAATTTGGGAAAAAGAATCTAATTGAAATGATTTAGGATTAGAAAACGAGTTGAAAAACTCGTCAGACGCACCAGAAAAGGGCCTGGCGCATCGCACCCACATAAAGCCAGTAGGTTGGGACGGCGCGCCTGCAGTGTGCCCAAAACAAGCCCCAGTAAGTTAGGGCCTGGCGCGGGACCCCAGGGACGTGCCCGGATCAGCCGTCTTCACCAGTTTTTCATCGTTTAGCCTATTTTAGTTATTCTAAATTGTCCTAACACTATCCACTGATTCTAAATACTCTAAATGACTTCAAAACACCTAGAAATTATCTATAAACATGAATCATAGCCGTGAATCCATAAATTCAAATTCAAGGAAAGTCAAGAGCCAAGTCTGGGAAGTTTTCAGAGTCTTTTCAAGAAGTCTTTTACAAATGCTTTTAACCTTGTTTTAAGACTTAAAGTTCAAGTTGAGTAAAGAGTAAAGAGTAAAGAGTATAGATTGAAGTTCATTTCATCAAAAGTATATGGGGACTATGTATTCTCAAAGAGATTTTAAATGTCTTGATATTTAAGTAAGATAGGAAACTGAGATTTCCAAAGAGTCTTCGGGCTTGTTTTCAGAAAAAGTAATAACTTTCTAAATGAAGCAAAAGGGGATACTTCAATTTCCAAGATAGCCTTTGAGCTATGTTTTTGAGCACTAATCTCAAATCACAGAACAATTATGTTTTTAAACATAAGAGCTAGTATATTTTGGGAGTAGTATTGAGCACCGAATTGGGAGCGAGCATGAGTTCAGATAACTCACGTCTCCATAAAACCATGTAGCCAGCATGGGTAGAAAAGGGTCATACTTTTTGGATGAACCCTTTTCACAATAGACTAGTGGATCCACTTAGTTGTTCAGGTGTTATACCTCTGGTCGGGTATAGGATGCACTGGCTGCGTGAGGTAGATCGCTGAATCATCACTATAGCTCTTATGCGATGGTTGTCGGTTAGAGAAACTCCCACAAAAGTTATTGTATTTTTATATACATCAGTTTATTACATATTTACATACATTCCAGAGTTGTGATATCCTTGTATATACACAGAGTTGACATCATGTTTATAACCAGATTTTCTTTATATTGCACTTGTTTTAAACTGCTTTATATTGAAATGAGTTCAGTAAGTATTCATGAGTTGAGAAGAGCCAAGGTAAGTGTTTCTTTCAGATTCCCTTACAAGACTATCTTTGTTAGCATTCCAACTGGCATACTCGTACCTTCAATGTACTGATGCCAGTTCCCCTGCATCTTCTTATGATGTAGACACAGGTAACTAGGATCGGTATACGGTTCCTCGTTGATCCAGTGAGCAGTTCAGAGTCTGTTTGTGAGCCTTTTTGCAGTCCAAAGGACTCTTTTTCGTTCCTTTCAGTTTTTGTATTAGTTTATTCGGATGTCGTGGGCCTATCCGGAAATCCATCTCAGTTATTTAGAGGCATCATGGACAGACAGACAGCCAGTTAGTTATTTTAGTGTCTTTACTTTTCATTTGATAAGTTAAAGACTTGAGTTTGCCTTAAAGGCCAGTTGAATGTTCCTTTATAACATTCTAGTTACTTCATAAATGTGTATGTGACGAGTTAAGACTTTCGCTGAGTTAGTAAGCTAGACCAAGGGTTCGCTTGAGGCCAGCAATGGTCTTCGAGTGTCAATCCCTCCTAGGGTGTAGGCTCGGGGCGTGACAAACATTGTATCAGAGCACAGAGTTTAACAGTCCTATGAAGTCTATGAATCCGTGTCCGTAGAGTCGTAGTTATCAGTGTGAAGCGTGGCACATCTATAATTAGGAGACTGCAACATTTAGGAACTACCTCACTTCTTTCACACTTTTTTCGTGCATTGGATTTTAATCTCTAAAAGTTTCCCTCTAATTTGTGCTTGCGCGTGTGTCAGATAATAATGCCTTCACGAAGAGCAACCAGAGATCGTCCAGCTAGGAGGAATGTTGAGGAACAAGAATTACCTAATGCACCTGAAGTACAACCTCAAGGGGAAGTGACCAATGTGGTGTTCAGAGAGGCTATAAGGATGCTCAGTGAAGTTGTGACCAACCAAGCTTGGCAGCAGAGAGGAGCTCGACAAGAAGAGGCTGACACTTCAAGGATTCGTGAGTTCTTGAGGATGAATCTTCCAACTTTCACTGGTTCAAGCACTTCTGCGGATCCAGAGAACTTTGTTGATGAACTAAAAAAGGTGTTTGATGTGATGCATGTTACTGACCCTGTGAGAGTTGAGTTAGCTACATATCAAATGAAAAATGTTGCTAGGACTTGGTTTGATCAGTGGAAAGAGGGTAGAGCTGAGGATGCACCACTTGCGAATTGGACTTGTTTTGAAGAGGCTTTTTTGGAGCGTTTCTTTCCCCAAGAACTGAAAGAGGTCATGGTACGTGAGTTCCTCTCACATAAGAAGGATTCTCTAAGCTTTCATGAGTATGGGTTGAAATTCACCCAACTGTCTCGCAGTGCTCCGGAAATGGTTGCGGACATGAGGAGTAGGATGAGTCCGTTTGTTGCTGGGTTGTCCCGTGTATCGAACAAAGACAGCCGGGCAGCAAAGCTTATTGGGGACATGGACATTTCGAAGTTTATGGTCTATGTGCAGCAAGTAGAGAAAGAGAAGCTAAGAGATAGGGAGGAATTCAAGAACAAGAGGGCTAAGTCAGGGAATGAGTCCGAGCAACAGAAAAGTAATGCCAACCGGTCATCCTTCGAACAGAAACGGAAGGGCCCTGCTCCATCATATGCTAGTGCACTTGCACCTAATAACAAAGGCGAGTACATTAATGAGAACTTCAGAGCTAAACCTGCTTATTCTCAAGGGAGTGTGGCACAAGGGGGTAGTAAGTCTCTTGTATGCGCCAAGTGTGGTAGGAATCATTCAGGTATTTTTCAGGAGGGCTCCACTGGTCGTTTCAAGTGTGGTCAGAGTGGGCATTTCATGGGAGAGTGTCCAAAGAGCAAGTAGGGAAGCGATAATGGGGGCAATAGAGCCTAATCTTCTTCAATTGCTCCACCAGACAGAACTGCAGCTAGGGGCTACTTCCGGTACTGGCGAAGGAACAAACAACTTATATGCTATCAACAGTCATCAAGAGCAAGATTATTCACTTGATGTTTTCACTGGTATTATTCAAGTCTTTGAATTTACTGATTGTGCTTTACTAGATCTAGGAGCGAGTTTATCTTTTGTTACTCCATATGTTGCTATGAACTTTGGTGTTATTCCTGAGCAGCTTAGTGAACCATTTAGTGTTACTACCTGTTGGTAAGTCTATTATAGCAGAGAGTGTCTATCGTGATTCTCCTGTTTCGTCTGTCACAAGAGTACCATGGCTGATCTAGTTGAGTCATACATGGTTGACTTTGATGTTATTCTTGGAATGGCCTGGCTTTATGCCTGTTATGCCTTAGTTTATTGTAGAACTCGAGTTGTCAAGTTTCAGTTTCCAAATGAGAGAGTCTTAAAGTGGAAAAGTAGTTCAGCAGTGCCTAAGGGTTGTTTCATTTCGTACCTTCAGGCAAAGAAGTTAGTTTCTAAGGGGTGTGTCTATCACTTAGTCCAAGTTAATGACTCAAGTGTTGAGGTACCTCCTTTTCAGTTAGTTCCAGTAGTAAAAGTGTTCCTAGAAGTCTTTCCAGATGATCTTCCTAGAGTCCCTCTTGAGAGAGAGATAGACTTCGGTATACATCTTCTTTTAGATACTCGTCCTATATCTTTTCCTCCCTATAGAATGGCACCATCAGAGTTGAAAGAGCTATTATATAAGGGCTTTATTCGACCAAGTATCTCACTTTGCGGCGCTCCGGTCTTAGTAGTGAGAAAGAAAGATAGTTCTCTTAGGATGTGTATAAACTATCGGCAGTTGAACTAGGTTACTATAAAAAATAAGTATCCTCTTCCGAGAATTGATGATCTTTTCGATCAGTTTCAGGGTGCTTCCTGTTTCTCGAAAATTTACCTCAGGTCAGGCTATCATCAGTTAAGAATAAGGGAATGTGATATTCCAAAAATAGCTTTCAGAACCCGATATGGTCATTATGAGTTTTTTATAATGTCCTTTAGTTTAACTAATGCACCAGCAACGTTCATGGACATTATGAATAGAGTCTTCAAACCTTACTTAGATATGTATGTTATCATCTTCATTCATGACATACTAATCTATTCAAGAAATAAAGAAGATAGTGTTGGTCATCTCAGAATAGTTCTTCAGACTTTGGAAGATAAGGAATTGTATGCTAAATTCTCTAAGTGTGAATTTTGGCTCGAGTCTGTGGCATTCTTAGGCCATATTGTGTCTGGAGAGGGGATTAAGGTTGATACTCAGAAAATTGAGGCAGTGCAGAATTGGCCTAGACCCACATCTCCATTTGATATTAGGAGTTTCTTGGGCTTGGTTGGATATTATAGTAGGTTTGTGGAGGGTTTCTCATCTATTTCGTCCTTTGACGATATTCACTTAGAAAACAGTGAAATTTCAATGGTCTAAAGCTTGTGATAAAAGTTTTCAGGAATTGAAAAAGAAGTTAACTACTGCCCTAGTTTTGACCTTACCAGAAGGTACGCAAGGCTTTATTGTCTGTTGTGATGCATCTAGAGTTGGTTTGGGTTGTGTGTTCATGCAGAATGGTAAAGTTATAGTTTATGTCTCCAGACAGTTGAAAGTTCATGAGAAGAACTACCCAACCCTTGACTTATAATTGGTTGTTGTAGTATTTTCTTTGAAAATATGGCGCCATTACCTTTATGGTGTTCATGTGGATGTTCACCGATCACAAGAGCATGCAGTACGTTTTCACTTAGAAGGAGCTCAATCTCAGACAGAGGAGGTGCTTTGAATTACTCAAGGATTACGACATGAGTATTCTTTATCACCCAGGTAAGGCTAATGTTGTTGTTGATTCCTTTAGTAGGTTGTCTATGGATAGTACTGCCCTTGTTGATGAAGAATTGAGAGAGTTAGCGAAAGATGGACAGTGTTGTTGAATGGGGATGAATCATCACTAGTGTCAGAACTAAAAGAAAAGGAAGACCAAGATCGCATTTTTCTTGAATTGAAGGAAAATGTTCTTAAGCAAAGAGTATTAACTTTCGAACAAGGGCGAGATGGTTTGTTGGAATATCAAGGTAGACTGTGTGTACCTATAGTGAATGGACTCCAAGAGAGGATCATGTTGGAAGCTCATAGCTCCGAAAATTCCATTCATCCGGGTTCCACAAAGATGTATCGTGACTTGAGAGAAGTTTATTGGTGGAATGGCATGAAGAATGACATTGCAGAATATGTTGCTAAGTGTCCAAATTGCCAACAAGTTAAAGTAGAGTACCAAAGTCCCAGTGGTTTGGCACAAAATATAGAACCTTCGGAATGGAAGTGGAAATGATTAATATGGACTTCATCATAGGATTACCAAGGTCTCGCAGGCAGCAGGGTTCTATTTGGGTGATTGTCGATAGATGCCAAAATCAATCCATTTTTTTGCCGGTAAAGACTACTCATTCAGCAAAAGATTATGCTAAGTTATATATTCAAGAAGTGGTAAGACTTCATCCGGTTCTGGTCTCCAATATTTCGGACAGAGGGGCACAATTTACTGCGCAATTCTGGAAATCTTTTCAGAAAGGCTTGGGTTCAAATGTGATCTTAAGTACTGTCTTTCATCCTCAGACTGATGGGCAAGCAGAGCGCACTATTCAGACATTAGAAGATATGTTGAGGGATTGTGTGATTAACTTCAAGGGGAATTGGGATGATCACCTACCCCTCATTGAGTTTGTTAACAACAACAGTTACCACTCGAGCATCCAAATGGCTCCTTATGAAGCTCTTTATGGGAGAAGATACAGATCTCCTATTGGATGGTTTGAAGTTGGTGAAGCAGGGTTGATAGGACCAGATTTAGTTCACCAAGTTATAGATAAGGTGAAAGTGATTCAAGAGAGCTTGACAACGGTACAGAGTCGTCAAAAATCCTACACTGATGTTAGGAGAAGGGCATTAGAGTTCAAAGTAGATGATTGGGTGTATTCGAAAGTTTCACCCATGAAGGGAGTTATAAGGTTTGGTAAGAAGGGGATGCTTAGTCCTCAGTATATTGGACCTTATCGTATAGCCAAGAGGACTGGCAATGTAGCTTATGAGTTGGAGCTACCACAAGAGTTAGCAGTTATTCATTCGGTATTTGACGTATCCATGTTGAAGAAGTGCATGGGAGATCCCTCATTGATCATACCAACTGAAAATATTTGGATCAAGGATAGGCTATCTTATGAGGAGATTCCTATTCAGATTCTAGATCGCAAAGTTCGCAAGTTGAGAACAAAGGAGGTAGCATCAGTCAAAGTCTTTTGGAGGAACCAATTTGTTAAGAAAGCTACTTGGAAAGGTGAGGAGGATATGAAGAAGAGATATCCACATCTCTTTGAATCTGAAGAAAGTGCAAATCAAAGTACTAATTCTATTCTTAGTGCTCTTTAAATAACGAGTGAGCATGTTGTTTGATTGCGTTTACTTGTTGGGTGTGTGAATTTCATGTTACACACTAAGCCTAGTAAGAGTAGTCTCATTGGAGGACGAATGTTCCCAAGGGTAAGATATTGTAACATCTCGCTACTAGAAAGAACTAGAAAGAAGTTTAAAATCTGGAGATAGTAATTTTTGAAAAGTATAAGGAAATCTGGAAAATTTTAAGTAAGTTAATGTGAGTTTTTTGTCAACTTCAACGACCATAACACCTATTTCAAGATGGGTTAGATTTAGTCCCTGATATGGTTGGAAATCTCTTCTAATGATCTTTCCAATGCCGCCAAGTTTGTGCGATTCTCAGTTCGGATGAGTGAGTTATGCCATTTAGAAGTTGGGCTGTTCGATTAAGGAAATGTCCAATCCGGAATTTTAAGGGGTATTTTAGTCTTTTTATTGCCCTATTATTTTAATTCGTTTTAAGGATTTTAATATGGGTCGAATTAGATTTTAGTCAGTTTTAGAATTTGGGATTTCACGTTAGGGCTAAGGAGAAAGGAGAAGAAGAACCAAGAACGTTCAAGATCGTCGAAGTTTGGCTTGTGGAATTTGTCGGGGGTGATCCCTACAAGGTATGTGAGATCACATAGTTTTGGGTTAGTTCACCCACACGCCAAGCATATTTAATTCAATGTATTTTCGTCCTAAAAAGATTGAGAAAATGATGTTTTGGATAGTTTTTCTTGAATTGATTTCGTTTTTGAATATGACTTGGGATTAAGGAGTTTCTTAATGATTAAGTATTGTTTCCTTGAGTTGTTTGCGTTAGATTTTTGGGCATATTATTTGGGTACATGAATCTAAGGTGAATTTGGGAAAAAGAATTAGATTGAAACAATTTAGTATTAGACAACGAGTTGAAAAACTCGTCAGACGCACCTGGGAAGGGCCAGTCGCGTCGCGCTCCCACTGTGCCAGAAGGCTGGGGCGGTACAGGCCAAGCCCCAATAAGTTGGGTCCTGGTGCGGCAAGTCAGGGACGCGCCCGTATCGGCGTTTTTCACCAGTTTTTCATCGTTTAGCCTATTTTAGTTATTCTAAAGTGTCCTAACACTTTCCATTGATTCTAATTACTCTAAATGATTTCGAAACACCTAGAAATAATCCATAAACATGAATCATGAGCTTTAATCCGTAAATTCAAATTCAAGGAAAATCAAGAGCCAAGTCTAGGAAGTTTTCAGAGTCCTTTTCAAATGCTTTTAACATTGTTTTAAGACTTAAAGTTCAAGTTGAGCAAAGATTATAGATTGAAGTTCATTTCTTCAAATGTATATGGGGACTAAGTATTCCCAAAGAAATTTTAAATGTTTTAACATTTAAATAAGATCAGAAAGTGAGATTTCCAAAGAGCCTTTGGGTTAGTTTTTAGAAAAAGTAATAGCTTTCTAAATGAAGCAAGAGGGGAAACTTTGATTTCCAAGATATCCTTTGACCTAAGTTTTTGAGCACTAATCTCAAATCACAGAAGAAGTATGTTTTTAAACATAAGAGCTAGTATATTTTGGGAGTTGTATTGAGAACCGAATTGGGGGTGAACACGAGCTCAGATGGCTCACGTCTCCATAAAACCATGTAGCCACAATGAGTAGAAAAGGGTCATACTTTTTAGATGAACCCTTTTCACAATAGACTAGTGGATCCACTTAGTTGTTCAGGTCTTATACCTTTGGCCGGGTATTGGATGCACTGCTAGCGTAAGGTATATCGCTGAATCATCACTATAGCTCTTATGTGATGGTTGTCGGTTAGAGAAACTCCCACAGAAGTTATTGTATTTTTATATACATCAGTTTATTGTATTTTTACATACATTCCAGAGTTGTGGTATCCTTGTACATACAGAGAGTTGACATCATGTTTTTAAACAACTTTCCTTTATATTGAACTTATTTTAAACTGCTTTATATTGAGATGAGTTCAGTAAGTATTCATGAATTGAGAAGAGCCAAGGTAAGTTTTTCTTTTAGATTCCCTCGCATACTTGTACATTCAATGTACTAATGCCAGTTGGCCTGCATATTCTTATAATGCAGACACAGGTAACTAGGATCGATATTTGGCGTTTCGTTGATCCAGTGAGCAGTTCAGAGTTTTTTGGTGAGCCTCTTTGCATTTCAGAGGACTCTTCTTGATTGCTTTTAGTTTTAGTATTAGTTCATTAGGATGTTATGGACCTGTCCCGACATCCATCTTAGTTATTTAGAGGTTTCATAGGAAGACAAACAGTTAGTTAGTTATTTCAATGTCTTTAATTTTTATTTCCTATGTTAAAGACTTGAGTTTGCCTTAAAGGCCAGTTGAATGCTCCTTTATAACATTTTAGTTACTTCATAAATGTATATGTGATGAGTTAAGTCTTTTTTTGAGTTAGTAAGCCTGGCCAAGGGTTCGCTTAAGGCCAACAATAGTTTTCGAATGCCAGTCCCACCCAGGGTGTAAGCTAGGGGAGGAATAAACTTGGTATCAGAGCACTCAGTTCAAGAGTCCTAGGGAGTCTATGAAGCCGTGTCCGTAGATTCCTAGTTATCAGTGTGAAGCGCGCCACATCTATAATTAGGAGGTTGCAATATTTAGGAACTATCTCACTTCTTTCACACTTATTTCGTGCGTTAGAGTTTAATCTCTAAAAGTCTCCCTCTAATTCGTGCTTACGTGTATTTTAGATAATCATTTCTCCATAAAGAAAAGTCAGAGGTCATCAAGCTAGGAGGAATGTTGAGGAACAAGAGTTACCCAATGCACCTGAAGTGCAACCTCAAGGAGAAGTGACCAACGCTGAGTTCAGAAAGGCTATAAGGATGCTCAGTCAAGTTGTGACAAACCAAGCATGGCAGCAGAGAGGAGCTCGACAAGAAGAGGCTGAAACTTCAATGATTCGTGAGTTCTTGAGGATGAATCCCCAAAGTTTCAAGTACTTCAGAGGATCCGGAGAACTTTGTTGATGAACTGAAAAATGTGTTCAATCTGATACATGTTACTGACACTGTGAGATTTTAGCTAGCTGCATATCAAACGAAAAATATTGCTAGGACTTGGTTTGATCAGTGGAAATGGGGTAGAGCTGAGGATGCACCACCTGCAAGTTAGGCTTGTTTTGAAGAGGCTTTCTTGGGGCATTTCTTTCCCCGAGAACTTAATGATACCAATGTACCTCAGTTCTTCACACTTATGCAGGATTCTCTAAGCGTTCATGAGTATGGGTTGAAATTCACCCAACTCTCTTGCTCTGCTCCGGAAATGGTTGCGGACATAAGGAGTAGGATGAGTTTGTTTGTTGTTGGGTTTTCCCGTCTATCGAGCAAAGAGGGCCGAGCAACAATGCCTATTGAGGACATGGACATTTCGAGGTTGATGTTGTATGTGCAGCAACTAGAGGAAGAGAAGCTAAGGGATAGGGAGGAATTCAAGAACAAGAGAGCTAAGACAGGGAATGAGTCCGGGCAGCAGCAAAGTAATGCCAACTGGTCATCCTTCCAACAGATACAGAAGGGCCCTGCTCCATCATCTACTAGTGCACCTGCACTTAAGAACAAATGTGAGTACAATAATCAGAACTTCAGAGTTGAACCTACCAATTCTCTGGGTAGCGTGGCATAAGGGGGTAGTAAGCCTCTAGTATGTGCCAAGTGTGGTAGAAACCATTCAGGTATTTGTCGTGAGGGCTCCACTGGTTCTTTCAAGTGTGGTCAGAGTGGGCATTTCATGCGAGAGTGTCCAAAGAAAAAGCAAGGAAGCGGTAATGGGGGCAACAGAGCACACTTTTCTTCAATTGGTCCACCAGAAAGAACTGCACCTATAGGGGCTACTTCCGGTACTAGAGGAGGAACAAACCTCTTATATGCTATCTATAGCCGTCGAAAGCAAGAGGATTCTCTAGATGTTGTCACTGGTATTATTCAAGTCGTTGACTTTACTATTTATGCCTTGCTAGATCTAAGAGCGAGTTTATCTTTTGTAACTCCATATCTTGCTATGGACTTTGATGTTATTCCTGAGCAACTTGGTGAACCAATCAGTGTTTCTACGCTTGTTGGTGAGCCTATTCTAGCAGAGAGAGTCTATCGTGATTGTCCCATTTTTGTCAATCATAAGAGTACCATGGCTGATCTAGTTGAGTTAGACATGGTAGACTTTGATGTCATTCTTGGTATGGACTAGCTTTATTCATGTTATGCCTTAGTTGATTGTAGAACTCGAGTTATCTAGTTTCAGTTTCCAAATGAGGCAGTCTTAGAGTGGAAAAGTAGTATAGCATTGCCTAAGGGTTGTTTAATTTTGTACCTTAAGGCAAGGAGGTTAGTTTCTAAGCGGTGTGTCTATCACTTAGTCTGAGTTAATGATTCAAGTGTTGAGGTAGCTCCTATTCAGTCAGTCCCAGTAGTAAAAGAGTTCCCAGAAGTCTTTCCAGATGATCTTCCCAGAGTCCCTCCTGAGAGAGAGATGGACTTTGGCATAAATCTTCTTCCAGATACTCGTCCTATATCTATTCCGCCATATAGATTGGTAGCAACAGAGTTGAATGAGCTTAAAGAGTAGTTAAAGGACATATTAGATAAGGGCTTTATTCTACCAAGTGTCTCATCTTGGGTCGCTTTGGTCTTGTTTGTGAGAAATAAAGATGGTTCACTTAGAATGTGTATACATTACTGTCAGTTGAACAAGGTGACCATCAAGAATAAGTATCCTCTTCCGAGAATTGATGATCTTTTCGATCAGCTTCAGGGTGTTTCATGTTTCTCAAAAATTGACCTCAGATCAGGCTATCATCAGTTAAGAGTAAGGGAATGTGATATTCTGAAAACAACTTTCAGAACCCGATATGGTCATTATAAGTTTTTGGTCATGTCCTTTGGTTTTTCTAATGAACTAGCAGCGTTCATCGACCTTATGAATATAGTCTTCAAACCTTATTTAGATATGTTTGTTATTGTCTTCATTGATGACATACTAATCTATTTAAGGAATGAAGAAAATCATGCTGGTTATCTCAAAATAGTTCTTCAGACTTTGACTGATAAGGAGATGTATGCTAAATTCTCTAAGTGTGAATTTTGGCTTGAGTCTGTGGCATTCTTAGGCCATATTGTGTCTGGAGAGGGGATTAAGGTTGATACTCAAAAATTTGAGGTTGTGCAGAATTGGCCTAGACCCACATCTCCAACTAATATTAGGAGTTTCTTGGGCTTTGACTAGATATTATAGAAGGTTTGTGGAGAGGTTCTCATCTATTTCGTCTCCTTTGGCGAAGTTGACTCAGAAAACAGTGAAATTTTAATGGTATGAAGCTTGTGAGAAAAGGTCTCAGGAATTGAAAAAAAAGATAACTACTGCCCCAGTTTTGACCTTACCAGAAGGTACGCAAGGCTTCGTTGTCCATTGTGAAGCATGTACAGTTTGCTTGGGTTGTGTGCTAATGCAAAATGGAAAAGTTTTAGCTTATGCCTCCAGAAAGTTAAAAGTTTATGAGAAGAGCTACCCAACCCATGACTTAGAATTGGCTGTTGTAGTATTTGCTTTGAAAATATGGCGCCATTACCTTTATGGTGTTCATGTGGATGTGTTAACCGATCACAAGAGCCTGCAGTACGTTTTCACTCAGAAGGAGCTCAATCTCAGACAGAGGAGGTGGTTAGAATTACTTAAGGATTATGACATGAGTGTTCTTTATCACCCACGTAACGCTAATGTTGTTGTTGATGCCTTGAGAAGGTTGTCTATGGGTAGTACTGCCTATGTGGATGAAGAAAATAGACAGTTAGCAAAATATGAGCATAGACCTGCACGCTTAGGAGTCCAAGTAATGCTTTCCACAGATGGAAGAGTAGTGGTGTTGAATGGTGCTGAATCTTCACTAGTGTCAGAAGTTAAAGAAAAGCAAGACCAAGATCCCATTTTTCTTGTATTGAAGGCAAATGTTCTTAAGCAAAGAGTATTATCTTTTGAACAAGGGGGAGATGGTGTATTGAAATATCAAGGTAGACTATGTGTACCTATGGTGGATGGACTCCAAGAAAGGATCATGGAGTAAGCTTATAGCTCCAGATATTCCATTCATCCGGATTTCACAAAGATGTATCGTGACTTGAGAGAGGTTTATTGGTGGAATGGCATGAAGAAGGGTATTGCAGAATTTGTTGTTAAGTATCGAAATTGCCAACAAGTTAAAGTAGAGCACTAAAGGCCCAGTAGTTTGGCTCTGAATATAAAACTTTCGGAATGGAAGTGGGATATTATTAATAAGGACTTTATCACAGGGTTACCAAGGTCTTGCAGGCAGCATGATTCTATTTTGGTGAATGTCAATAGAATGACGAAATCAACCCACTTTTTTCTGGTAAAGACTACCCATTCAGAAGAAGATTATGATAAGCAATATATTCAAGAAGTGGTAAGACTTCATGGAGTTTCGGTCTCCATTATTTTAGACAGAGAGGCACAATTTACTGCGCAGTTCTGGAAATCTTTTCAGAAAGGCTTAGGTTGAAAGGTGAATTTAAGTACTGCCTTTCATCCAAAGACTGATTGGCAGGAAGAGTGCAATATTTAGACATTAGAAGATATGTTGAGGGCTTGTGTGATTGATTTCAAGGGGAATTGGAATGATCACCTACCCCTCATTGAGTTTCCTTACAACAACAGTTACCACTCTAGCATCCAAATGGCTCCTTATGAAGCTCTTTATGGGAGAAGATGCAGATCTCCTATTGGATGGTTTGAAGTTGGTGAACTAGGGTTGAGAGGACCAAATTTAGTTCACTAAGCTATGGAGAAGGTGAAAGTGATTCAATGATGATTTAAAACGGCACAGAGTCGTCAAAAATCCTACATTGATGTTAGGAGAAGGGCATTAGAGTTTGAAGTAGATGATTGGATGTATTTTAAAGTTTCACCCATGAAGGGTGTTATGAGGTTTGGTAAGAAGGCGAAGCTTAGTCCCCGGTATAATGGACGTTATCGCATAGCCAAGAGGATTAGCAGTGTAGCTTATGAGTTGGAGCTACAACAACAGTTAGAAGTTATTCATTCGGTATTTCACGTATCCATGCTGAAGAAGTGCATGGGAGATCCTTCATTGATTATACCAACTGAAAATATTGGGATCAATGATAGCTTATCTTATGTGGAGAATCATGTTCATATTCTAGATCGCCAAGTTCGCAAGTTGAGAACAAAGGAGGTAGCATCAGTCAAAGTCCTTTGGATGAACCAATTTGTTGTGGAAGCTACTGGGGAAGCTGAGTAGGATATGAAGATAAGATATCCACATCTCCTTGAATCCGAAGAAGTCCAGATCAGGTACTAATTCTCTCCTTAGTGCTCTTTAAATGATGAGTGAGCATGTTGTTTGATTGTGTTTACTTGTTGGGTGTGTGAATTTGATGTTACACACTAAGCCTAGTAAGAGTAATCTCATTGAGGACAAATGTTCCCAAGGGGGAGATATTGTAACATCTCGCGACTAGAAAGAACTAGAAAGAATTTTAAATTTTGGAAATAGTCATTTTTGAAAAGTATAAGGAAATTTGGAAATTTTTAAGTAAGTTAAAGTCAGTTTTTGGTCAACTTCAAACGACCATAACTCCTATCTCAAGATGGGTTATATTTAGTCCGTAATATGGCTTGAAAGATCTTGGAATGATCTTTCCAACGCAACCAAGTTTGCGCGATTCAGAGTTCCGATTAATGAGTTATCCCCTTTGGAAGTTGGGTTGTTGCCTTAAGGAATTATCCAATCGGGAGTTTTAATCCGTTTTTTGAGTTTAATATCAGTCAAATCAGATTTTAGTCGGTTCTAAAATTTGGGATTTCACGCTAGGGCTAGGGGGAAAGGAGAAGATAAAGCAAGAACGTTCAAGATCATCAAAGTTTGGCTTGTCGAATTAGTCAGGGGTGACACCTACATGGTATGTAAGATCACATAGCGTTAGGTTAGGTCACCCACGCGCCAAACATGTTTAATTCAGAGTATTTTCGTCCTAAAAAGATTGAGAAATTAATGTTCTTGAATTGATTTCGTTCTTGAATGTGAGTTGGGATTAAGGAGTTTCTTGATGATTAAGCAGTGTTTCGTTGAGTTGTTTGGGGTATATTTTTGTGCATATGATTTTGGTACATGAATCTAAGGTGAATTTGGGAAAAAGAATAAGATTGAAACGATTTAGGATCAGAAAACGAGTTGAAAAACTCGTCAGACGCACCTAAGGAGAGCCAGGCGCGTCGCACCCCCATAGCGCCAGTAGGCTGAGGTAGTACGCCTGCAGTGCCCCCAAGACAAGCCCCAGTAAGTTGGGGCCTGGCGTGGCGCGCCAGCGACGCCCCTGGATCGGTATTTTTCACCAGTTTCTCATTGTTTAGCCTATTTTAGTTATTCTAAAGTGTCCTAACACTTTCCATTAATTCTAACTACGCTAAATGAATTCTAAACACCTAGAAAACATCCATAAACATGAATCATAACCGTGAATCCATAAATTCAAATTCAAGGAAAGTCTAGAGCCAAGTCTAGGATGTTTTAAGAGTATTTTCAAGAAGTCTTTTGCAAATGCTTATAACCTTGTTTTAAGACATAAAGTTCAAGTTCAGTAAAGAGTAAAGAGTATAGATTAAAGTTTATTTCTTCAAAAGTGTATGGGGACTATGTATTCCCAAAGAGAGTTTAAATGTTTTCACAGTTAAATGAGATCGGAAATTGAGATTTTCAAAGACCTTTAGGGCTAGTTTTCAGAAAAAGATATCGCTTTCTAAATGAAGCAAGAGGGGAAACTTTAATTTCCAAGATAGCCTTTGAACTAAATTTTTGAGCACTAATCTCAAATCACAGAAGGAGTACATTTTTAAACATAAGAGCTAGTATATTTTGGGAGTAGTATTGAGCACCGAATTGGGGGCAAGCAGGAGTTCAGATAACTCCCGTCTCCATAAAACCATGTAGCCACCATGGGTAGAAAAGGGTCATACTTTTTAGATGAACCCTTTTCAAAATAGACGAGTGGATCCACTTAGTAGTTCAGGTCTTATACCTCTGGCCGGGTATAGGATGCGTTGGCAGCGTAAGGTAGATCAATGTATTATCACTATAGCTCTTACGTGATGGTTGTTGATTAGAGAAACTCCCACAGAAGTTATTGTATTTTTATACACATCAGTTTATTGTATTTTTACATACATTCCAGAGTTGTGGTATCCTTGTATATACACAGAGTTGACATCATGTTTTTAAACAACTTTCCTTTATATTGAACTTATTTTAAACTGATTTATATTGAAATGAGTTCAGTAAGTATTCATGAGTTGAGAAGAGCCAAGGTAAGTGTTTCTTTTAGATTCCCTTACAAGCCTATGTTTGTTAGCATTTCAACTCGCATACTCGTACATTCAATGTATTGATGCCAGTTGGCCTGCATCTTCTTATAATGCAGACACAGGTAACTAGGATCGGTATCTGGCGCTTCGTTGATCAAGTGAGCAGTTCAGAGTTTTTTGGTGAGCCTCCTTGCATTTCAAAGGACTCTTCTTGATTGCTTTCAGTTTTAGTATTAGTTCATTTGGATGTCGTGGGCCTGTCCCGACATCTATCTCAGCTGTTTAAAGGCTTCATAGACTGACAAACAATCAGTTAGTTGTTTCAGTGTCTTTACTTTTTATTTTATATGTTAAAGACTTGAGTTTGCCTTAAAGGCCGGTTGACTGTTCCATTATAACATTCTAGTTACTTCATAAATGTGTATGGGATGAGTTAAGTCTTCCGCTGAGTTAGTAATCTAGGCCAAGGGTTAGCTTGAGGCCAACAATGGTCTTCGAGTGCCAGTCCCGCCCAAGGTGTAGGCTCGGGGCGTGACATAAAATGTCTTTTAAACTCTTAAACTCTATTATCCTGTATGATGTATTTTAAGTTACTTGTGTAGGGACTTTCAGGATACTACGTGCCATGTTACGTCTAGGGGGTACTTTGGGTCGTGACATTTGAAGTCGCTATTTTGAGATCTTGATGAATCCCAGAAAAGTAAGGTCCTACTATGAGATGACAAACAAGTACAGGTTGAAGGGATATGTATATTTGAGATAAAAACTGTCCAAGTTAACGTGGAGCTTTTATCTGATGTGCAATATCTCTCTACTTTGGCTTATAATCTATTAAGTGTTTTTCAATTGATGAACACCTGAGTAAAATGTAGACGCACGATAGCTCATGTGCCTATAACTCAAAACAAAATGTTTCCTCTTGATATTTCAAATGTTGGTAATACTGCCTTAGTTATTAAATGAAAGAATGAGACTTAATTGTGGCACTTACATTATGGACATTTGAATGTTAATAGGTTGAAAGTCTTGATTCAAAAAGATATGGTTATTGGCTTGCCAAAAATCAATTAACTTGACTTGTGTGAAAGAAGTATCTATGGGAAGCAAACTAGGAATTTATTTCCAATTGGAAAATCATGCAGGGCTACAACTTGCCTTAAACTTGTACATGTTAATTTGTGCGGGCCAATTAAAATGAAATCCCTTGGTGGAAGTTGATATTTATTTTTTATGTTTACTGGTGATTACAACCGATTTTGTTGGGTCTATTTCTTGAAATTTAAATCTGAATCCTTTGAAAATTTTAAGAAATTTATGGCATTTGTAGAGAATCAAAGTGGCAACAAGATAAAATAACTTCATAACGATAGAGGTGGTGAATTTTTGTCTAATGATTTGAATTTTTTCTATGATGAGAATGGAATTTGTAGTGAACATTCAGTGGCAGATAGGCTGGACCAGA
>JAJOOH010029064.1:0-10274 GCA_029582605.1 Solanum gracilifrons | reverse complement strand
CTCACTCTACGGATCAACAGTACGGTCCGTAGATCAGTCTACGGACCGTCAATGGGCACCGTGGTTCCACACTTGGTCAGATTTCCCTGATTTGTCCTCAATACCATGCCTGCTGATCTACGGTCATAACCTACGGACCGTGAATGAACCTACGGTCTGTAGATCACTTCCGTGGATGCCCTTTTTCTGCAATTCCTTCAGCTGTCTCTAAGCTTCCGCACCTGAACACCTTTCCTGCAAAACATGATAAAAATACATAAAAACCAATACAAAAAGGCCCTAGACACACACAACTTGTAAGTGAAATGTATTAGAAATACCGTAAACTCACGGTATATCAGGGACTGCAGACATTTAAGAAAAGTTTCCATTCTTTCATACTTTTAATCGTGCAATAGAGCTATGTCATAAAGACTTATTCTAACTCGTACGTTTCTCAGAATCATTCGACTACCCATCATACTAGAGGTGGTTGAAAAACAGAGTCTGTTCTTTGTCGATGAGTTGTTCTTAGCAAGAGTTTTGAGGAAGTCATGAGACTCCAGAGGGGCTTAAGATAAGTCCAAGAGTAAGTTAAGTATTCAGTTTCAGAGGAATGCACCCATATTCATTTGAATCGTGCGTTTGAGCTAAATGTGAGTTGTACTCTTTTCCTTAAGCCTTGTTTCAACTGAGATCCTTATGAGGAAGTATGTTTAGATCTTGGGTAGTATTTTCACCCTGAAGGGTAACATGAGTTATGAGATCATGAGCAGTAGTAGTGAAAGAGCATAGAGTTAGAGGAAAGTATGTAGAGGTTTAGTAATCTAAGTAAGGGAGATGGTGTTGTGACAAGCTATGTTACTATAGTCATGTACCTAGTAAGTTAGTAATGAGGAGTTTTCCCTTATGGGTAGACTAAGAAGTGATGAGTTGTGAAGATTCCATCATAGGAGGTAGAGTGTGTTGTAGCTAGAAAGGAGTTGGTGATGAAGTGTCATTGTGTAGGAAATGACTAAGTGTAAGTGGTGAATAGAAGAGAAAGAGTATTCATGAGGTTATAGATCTAAGCTAGGCTTATGATTTTGAGGGAGAACCCATAATATTCAAAGTGTAATAGAACTAATTAGGCATTGATGTATAGTGAATGAGTGAATAGTACTTGAGTTTTGAAGGGAAATGTGATAGTAAATTGTAAGTATGAATACTAAGAGGTGTGGGTTGGCTATTTGTCATAAGGTCCTAGTGGACGAGTGTTTCTGATTTTGTATCTAGTAGTTGTAAGTTAGTATAGTGAGCGAGCAATCATATTGGTATTCGGGTTTAGTCATAAATATTAAGCTTGAATTCGAGATGAGTGTCATGATCAAAAGACTGGAAACATTGGGGTGATGATGCTAGTCTTGAGATTTAATCTAGAAGACTTGGCATAGAGTAGGTGAGGAATTGAGGTGATTAGTTGCAATAGATATGAGCGGTACAAGTGAGAGACCCTAACGTTTAGATAAGGGCAGTGAAGTGTGGCTAAGTCACAGGAGTAACAAGAGCATTAGGAGGTGTGCTGAGATGGTATGTTACCAGATGAGGTTCCAATTAAGTTATGATATGTGTGCCTAGATATCATAATTGAGTTGTTATATATGAAATAGGTCCATAGATTTCAAGTGTTAGCTTTAGACCTAAGGGGGAGATGATAAGAGGAGAAATCAGGTCAAGTGTTGAGAATTTCTTAAGGAGCTGGTTAGTAGGAGTCCATGGAGTTGTTAGAGTACTAAGATTGAATGTGGTGGTAAAGAGTAATTGTTTGAGATGAGATTCCCTATAGAGAAGTATAGAATCCAAACTTAAGGATTTGGGTTAAGCTTGAATATAGTAAGAGCAGACCATTAGACTCAGACCTTAGTAAGAGTAACCCATTCTATACCCAGTTCAGTCGTCATTCGAGGACGAATGATCCCAAGGGGGAGATATTATAACACCCCAGAATTTTTTTGAATTAAGACTTGAACCCTTATTTGTAGTAAGTGAGATTTTTGCAAGGAATTTAAAATTTCTTGAGTGTTAAGGTCACTAGACGTAGCACCTTTAGATCCAAAAAGAATCGAATTGGAAATAGCAAAATCTGAAATTTTGCAAGTTAAGCTAAGTTTGAGTTTTGGGTCGACTTCAAACGATTATAACTCCTAGATCAGGATAATTTAGGTGTGCTACCAGATACCTTAGGAAAGGTCTTCTAATTATCTTTCCAACGCCACCGAGTTTACTCAATTATGAGCTCTGAGTAAAAAGTTATTACGGATTTACTAACGTCGCGCAAACCTGGCAGCAGCTCGCGATAGCTCTGCGACGCAAAGCCAACACAGGCCTCACTGACTGGTGAAAGATCTTTCCGACTCCCAGCTCATTTTAATTATTTTTTTAGAGGTATTCTAGTCCTAAAAACCCTTAGGAGGTCATCTGAATTTCCCTAAACGTGTAGAAAATCAGTTTTCTTAAATCTAAACCCTCTCATTCACTCCAAGGATTCTACGCTCAAGGGATTCAAGAAACACTAAGGCTAGGGTTTATCTTTCAAGACTTTCCTTCAAGTTGCTTCAAGTTGCTTCAAGAAAATGATTCTTTCAGGTATGTAAGCTTCCATAGTGTTGGGTTTGTTCTCCCTCACGCTAATCATGTTAAATTCTATCCTTGAATTCATTTTTGAGATTGAATTATTAAGTTCTTGAGAAGTTCTTGAGTTTTAGCCATTATTGAATGTCTTTGAGTTCTTGAGGTTTGAGTTTTGCAAACGAGTTGAGTTCCTTGATAGATTTTATATGGGTTTCATTGAAGTCGTTCTGGGTTTGTGAGTTTTTGTGAACTTGGTCGATAAAACTACTTTGGGTGCGAATTGAGTCGAGTTTGGGAGAGGAATAAAAGATCGGGCAGATAATTGCACTTAGGTCCGCGTCGCAGAGGCGCTTAAGTTTTCAGCATCCAATAGGTCACCCCCTCTCCACGTCGCGGAGAGGATACAGAGTCCTCTGCCTCAAAAATATTTTAGCGACCAACAATTTAATTCCATCTCCGCGTTGGGCCAGTGTTCTTGGATTTGGGTCTTCACCCGTTCTTGTGATCAACTATCTTAACCCTCCTAAATCATTGAGAGGTCCTACATTCCAAAGCATAACCCTTGATTCCATAATTCAAATCCAAGGTAAAGTTAAAAGTTGAGTCTTGAGAGTTCCTTCGGACATTTTGAGAAAGTCCCTTTGAGTCCTTTGAGGAGTCTTCTACAACTTCTAGTAATTTGTTTCAGGGCTCGAGTAAGTTAGTAAGAGGTTGAGGAAAGCGTGTTCATGAGTCTATGTTGTCATCACGAGATCTTTCCTATCATGAACCATAACTCTTGAATTCATAATTCACATTCAAGAGAGAGTTAAGAGTAGAGTTCAAGAAAGTCTTTGAGTTCAATTGTGAATCCTTTGAGATCCACCATCGATTTGAGTTAAGTTTTGAGAAATAAGTATGAGAATGAGAAGAGTCTTATACCTGAATTCCTTATTGATATTTTGACCCTTGAGTCAAGTTGTTCATGCCCATAACTTCCGCATGAACTCCATCAGTTTAGTATCTTTGAAAGGAGTAGTATCTTCAAGTTTAAAGTCTTGAGTATCGAATTCCTAACCATTCCGAGATTATAATCCTAATCATCGGACTATTACCTATTACCCATGAAGTCCATGAGTTGAGTTGTTCATGCCCATAATTTCGCATGAACATTATAAGTCGAACAATCTTGAGATGAGAAGAATCTTTGAGTCCTTGAGTTGAGTAGTTCATGCTCATAATTCCGCATGAACCCTCTGAGTTGAGCATTCTTGAAATTTGTAGTATCATTGAAGTTCTTGAATTCCACGTATTTGAGTCTATCTATGGTTATTGAAAACCTTGCATTGAGTCGTTCAAGTACATAATTCGGCGTGAACCATATTTTAAAGAAGTCTTTTACATACGTTTTAACTTTGTTTTAAGACTTAAGTTTTGAGTTGAGTAAAGAGTAAAGAGTAAATGTTGAAGTTCATTTCTTCAAATGTATATGGGGACTAAGTATTTCCTAAGAGATCTAAAATGATATATGGGAACTAAGTATTCCCAAGAGTAAATGTTTTCACATTTAAGATGAGAGGAAACTGAGATTTCCAAAAGAGTTTTGTGCAAGAAATGGAACATCGATTCCAAGAGAGCTTTTAAGCTAAGTTTTTGAGTAATTATCTCAAACTAAAGAAAGAATTTTGTATTTACAAATATATGAGCTAAGTATATTTTGGGAGTAGTATTGAGCACCGATATGGGGGCGAGTTTGAGTTCAGATAACTCATGTCCCCATAAACCATGTAGCCATCATGGGTAAAAAAGGGTCATACTTTTTAGATGAATCCTTTTCGCATAGACTAGTGGATCCACTTAGTAGTTCAGGTCCTATACCTTTGGCCGGGTATAGGATGCGCTGGCAGCGTGAGGTAGATCGTTGTAGCATCACTATAGCTCTTAAGTGATGGTTGTCGGTTAGAGAAACTCCCACAGCAGAAATTGCATGGTTCCTCAAGGGGTTGTGCTTAGTATGAATGGCGGTATGAGACTTCATTCATGCATTGCACAAGTAGACTTTGAGAGGGAGCATGATATGCCTTTTATGAATTTATGATTATGAGTTGACATCATGTTTTAAACAATTTTCCTTTTCTTTATATTGCACTTGTTTTAAACTGCTTTATAATGAAATGAGTTCAGTTAAGTATTGATGAGTTGAGTTTTTCAAGTCGAGTATCATATCTTTGAAGTCGAGTATTTAATCTTTGAGTTGAGTATCTTATTCTTGGGTTGAGTGAGTTGTGAAAAGGTAAGTATGTTTTTTTTTTATTATCAAGATTCAAGCTTATGTTTATGTTTTAGAATCCCCTTGCATGCTCATACATTCCACGTATTGAGCAATTTGGCCTGCATCTTCTCATGGTGCAGACACATATATTCATGATCATCAACAGGAGATTCATTGATACATCCGGGAGTTCGAGTTAGCTATGGTGAGCCTCCTTGTTTCCGCAGGATTTCTTGTACTTTTAAATTTACTTAGGATGTTGTTGGTCTTATCCCGACTTCCATCTTTATCAGTTAGAGTTTTCATAGATAATCAGTATATTTGAGAAGTCTGTATTATTAATTTATTTTATTAAATATTTTAAAGACTTAAGTTGCCTATTTTATGGCGAGTTGAATATATTATTTTATTTAGAGTTTTTAATTTGGGTTAAAGTTTTGTATTTCAGTTTGATGAATTTTATTCAGTTTTTAAGCTTTGTATGCTTGAGTTAGTCTTCCGCTTGTAGTCAGCCAGGATGAGGGTTCGCTTGGGGACCAATAATGGTTCTTGAGTGCCGGCCACCTCTAGGGTGTAGACTCGGGTCGTGACACCTTATGCGTCACTTCTGGATCTTATCTCAAGGAAGGATGCTTAATTATTAGGTTGGTGATTTCTACTTCTTCTTTTTCCATTCTTGACCTCATCTTTGATTTCTTCAGGTGGTGCTTGAATGGAGTGGTCATACTAGTGATTAAAACTTCTTCCAGGTTAAAGCGTCTCCATCTGGCTCAAATCTTCCTATTTTGCTGAGTTCTTTTTGTTAGATGAAATAGCCTAGGCTAAATAACATTTCACATTTCTTATATCCCACGTGTGTTTTGTAAATAATGTATATGTGAAAAAATCTATGTTATAGCTTCCCCTCCAAATATCTCCTTATCGTTGATACTTTTAGATATGAAAATTTTAATTTTTTGATGTTTATAATCAGTGGTGGAGCCAACATTTTTGTCAAGGGTGTTCATACTTTTATGACAGGGGGTGGCTTAATTTTTTTAACCAAAATTTTAAAAAATAGTAATTATTTTTAAAAATGTGAAAGTCAAACTCTAAATGATATCCTTGACTTATTTTGATTAATAAAAAAGGAGCTTTTTGTTTTTAACATAAAAGAGTGTTTTTCATTTTATCTTCAACAACAAAAGAGGATCTTCGTTTAAGTGAAAAAACAACTAAATATAGTTGTACGAGCCTTGGGTCGTAGCCAGGCCCTTGAGGAAAATTTGCATAACTTTAGCCACTGAGCTATATCTCTCTTTTTGTGTCAAGGGTATTCAACAATTACTATATATATTCAACAATATCTATATTAAACATATATATTCATAAATTTTTTTTGTCAAAGGGTGTTCATCTGACCATCCTTGAATGTGTGTTGCTCTGCCCATGTTTATAATTTTTCTTGCTTTCACATCCATGCTTTGAAAATCTGTGAATATGCAATTTCCTTATTTTTGTTACAGTCATGTTTGCCAGGTAGTCTGTAACCTGATTCTCTTCCCCCATTGTTTATTTCAATGATGCTGCTCTTTAACTAGATTTAAAAGCAAAACTAAGTTCTTTGATATTCTTAATCTCATGGTAACTAGAAGCTATGTATGTGAGATTTTGGGTGGAGAGCTCCTTGAACCTCTTTACAAAATTAAATTTTAGTCATAATTTTGGCTAACAAACTATAAAATTGTTTTTTAAAGCTAAGGATTATTATTATTTTAATCTCTTTAAATAATTATATTTGAAAGAAAATAAGTGAGCTATTTCTCATTAATTATTTGCATAGTGGTGTTTTAAGGAAAATTTCTCATTATTTCCTTTGTTGAGGTACTTTACTTTATTTTAGCTACTAAGGACCTAGAAGTAATAGTACATGATAGGGTATGACTAAAGTATCCACCACTTTATATGAGTGTCATCCTCAAGAAATAAGAAGTGACTAGTGATCAAGGTGCCTCTTAACATATATATTTTTAATCATAGATTTACGTTCTTTAGAAAGTATGCAGATTCAATATAATAAAAACTTAAATTTACATAGAAGTGTAAAAAAAGCATATTTTTGTTAGTAACTATAATCTATTTTTTTTCTACTTAATAGAAGAATTGAGATGGAGGAGGAAAGATTGAAGCGATTTTTATCTTTTGTACAACTTCAAATTATGAATAGAGATCTGGGCTTTAAAAATTAGTAAGAATACTTTTATGCTACTATTACTTACGCTTTTCTGCAATTGATCGGAAGTGTTTCCAATAATAGTTTTTTCATACTTTAAGCATGCAAATTTTATGTGTCCCTATGATTTAGAGAACATAATAGTCCTTATCCGTTATTATAAAATGAATGGACTTATAATTAATTGGTTCAAGTGTTGAAAAGAAGATAAAGTATTATTGAACTATGACTTCCAAGTATTTTGATTTTCATTATTATTTAAATAAGAGGCAACATTAACCCTCGCTAAATTCAACTTCACTAAGTTATGTTGCTTCCTCTTTAAAAGTGAAGATCAAAATCTTTGGTATCCTATAGTTCAATAGCACCCAATATTTTCTTCAATGCTTAGTTTATCCATGTTATAACGGACAAGAACAGTTTTCTTCCCTAGTTCAAAAGAACACATTAGATTAGCATGTTTAAGACATGAAATTTTTAGTTATTGGAAACACTGCAGTTAACTATAGTTAGGGGCAAGTCATAGTAGCCCAAAAAATCATTTTTGCTAATTCCAAGCCAAAATATCTATCCATATTTTGAAGTATGTAGTATAAGAGATAAAAACCGCTTCAATCTTGCTTGTTCCATCTCAATTCTTCGCTATAAGTAGGAAAAAGATAGATTATAGTTACAACCAAAATATGGAATTTTTTACACTTCTATGAATATGAATCTTTGTAATAGTGTATCACCATATAAAATAAAAACTTACATTTCTACCGTTATTTGCCTGTTTAGATATATATGCTATGTATCTTTGTTTGGACATGAGATAATACTCATTGAGTTCATTTTTTTTCATTTCTTCAAAGTTCATGCAATAAATTCATTAAGGGCCTGGGTAGAATGAAGAAACTCGAAAATTAATGATGGTAGGAATGAGTGTGAAATTAATGATGTTGAGAATTTTCAAAGTGAATTCACTGATGATGATATAGCTGCTGAAAAAGTCACCATACCTGCTCCTGAAGATACACAATCTGTTGACTAGGATGATGGATATATAGTTTGTTCAGAACATACATGAACTTTACATCACGTCCAAAGAGAATTAAGAATTTTATTGGCCAAATCTGTTGATAGATGGACAACAATAGCTGAAGAACAAATAGGACTACAACATGAATTCCAAAAAACAGTACTTGTGCTGAAAAATCAATGCCTTTGATATTGGAATTAGACTTTGATGATGAATGAACTATCCAAACTGATGAACTCCTTGCTGGATACGAAAAATGCCAATTTTTTTGTTGAAATTGTACGTGATACTATTAGTTAAATCTTCTTTGTTTTCAAATTACGTTACATTTTTGTTCCAAATTGCCATCATAAGAGTTTTCCGCTCTTTCTTATGTCATTACACTTCTAAAATTGATTCATATTCTTGTCAAATAAGATGGCAAAGGAAGATCACTTCATGGTGTTTAGTATCTGGCAAAATGTGTACTTTAATTGGAGCGGAGATAATCAAAGATTTGATTGAAGGAAATCCTCGTGGATGCTATGACCTACTACATATGAATGTTGGATGTTTCTTGCAACTTGCAGATGAGATGAAAACAAGAGGTCTATTAACTGACTCAAGAACGGTTAGAGTTGAGGAAAAATTGGCTGCCACACTTATGTGCAGTCTCTCGGAGAAAAAGGTGAAATTTGAGTTTGATAAAAATTGCATGAAAGCGTTTGAGGTGCTAAAATGGAACTTAATTGAAGCTCCAATATTGATTGCTCCTAATTGGGAGCTACCATTATTTGAAGTCATGTGTGATGCAAGTGATGTATTAGTGGGTGCAGTATCGGGACAAAGGAAAGAGAAGGTGTTCCATTCGATATATTATGCTAGCAAGACCCTTGATTCTTCTCCAGCTAATTACAAAGTGACTAAGAAGGAGATGCTTGCTCTAGTGTTTGCCTTCGACAAGTTTATATCGTATTTGGTAGGTACCAAAGTGATTCTTTATACTGACCATGCACCTATTAGGTACATATTCAACAAGAAGGATGTTAACCCAAGGTTCATTCGATGGATATTGCTTTTTCAAGAATTTGACCTTGAAATCAAAGTCCAAAAAGGTATAGAGAATCAAATAGCTTATCATCTTTCGAGGTTAGAAGACTTCTCTCATGTTCATGAAGGGGAAAAAATATGTGAAGAGTTTCTGAATGAGCAATTGATGGTCTTACATATCTCCCAAGTGTAGTGGTATGCTGATATAGTAAATCTATTGGCAAGTGGAGTGTTCCCACCAGACGTAACTGCTCAACAAAGAAAGAAGCTGACGCATTATGCTAAATTTTACATCTAGGATTAATCATTCTTGTTTAAATAAGGAGTGGATCAAGTTGTGAGAAGATGAATTCCGGAAAATGAGGTCAAGCAAGTTGTCGAAAGTTTATGAAGGAGAGCGCACAACTCACAAGGTATTGCAATCTGGCTTCTTTTGGCCCTCTTTATTCAAAGACTCTATAGCTTATGTGCAACAATTGAGTTATTAGTCTTGAGAGTCTTTGAAATTCAATCATTGTGTTTCAAACTGAGTTTTGAGAAAAAGTTGAAAGGTTCTATTTCATAAAAACTTAAGAGTTACAAATGTTATTTTTATATATGTACCTATGTTGATTATTGGACTTGAAAGATGAGTTCACAAGCACATGTTTTCAAGAATGTAAACACGTCTAATGTTTGGAAATTATTTCAATTAAGTAACAAGTTCATTCTTTGTAATGGGTGAATTGAGCATAAAGTTATATCACTTATTTTGGGTATAATCGAGCACCGAAATGGGTCAGAGTCTCTTATGATTCGAAAATCCCATAAAACTATGTAGCCAATGTTGGATAGGATAACATTGATTCTTCATGCGACTCCTCACTGTCTCTCAGAAGGCAAATCAGATGGATCAATAGCCACAATATCATCCTATACCCCGGCAAAGTATAGGATGACCCTGGCAACGTGAGGTGAAACGTTGTATCATTGCTGGGTTTATGGTACCAGTTGTCTGTTAGAAAAACTCCCCACAAGTAAAGTATATTATTTTCATGTTGCTTTCATTGTATATTTTATGGTAAAGCTTAAATGGTTTTCACTTCATGTTCATGTATTGATTCAGTTGAGTTTCTTTCGGTTATTAAAGCTAGTTAATTGTTTACTCTAACCTTATCACATACTCGTACATT
>JAJOOH010029063.1:0-18547 GCA_029582605.1 Solanum gracilifrons | reverse complement strand
ATACCCCCCCCCCCCCCCGGATGCGATGCTACAATTGGTATCACACTCAGTCCTGCTCGTATATCAGTACTATTTTTCCATTTGAAGAGATGAGCTATATAACTACTCCCTTAACCATTTTTCGGGAGGCACCAACGCTGTGGCTGTTGAACTTCCCTATCTTCTCAAGGACCGAAAATCCTATTTTATTTATCTTGTTTCATTCCTCTTTGATTTTTTTTTCCTTTTTGATTTTGACAGTTTTATTTTTCGAAGGATGAAAAAGATAGTCTCTCCCTAGTAACAGGATTAGAATCTTGGCCAAATACAAATTACTCCTCTAATATTGACAACTATATTTTCTAATTGATTAGGCAAAAAAAACTATAAACCTCAAAAAGTACAATGAACTTTACAATGATTATTTTGATGATATATAGGCAACGATTATTTAAATGATATTGACAGATACATAAGATTTTTTCACTTTTACCCGCCAAGTTCAAGTAGTATCGGTTTATGCAACCATGCCAAAATATTCCTTTGAAATCACGGGAAAGATCATCAATGCTCGGCAACAACAATGAAGTTATGGCAGTCCATAATCCTTTGATTATAGTGAACACAAATGAGGTTTTTATGATGATGCAACTTCTTCGGGAATTCGACCGGTGGCAAATACCTATAAAAATTTTCACATAAGAATGGTTTGAGATTGATACTATTTTTCTTCTTCCAAATACTAATGAATCAATTACATAAAATGGAACTGTTTGCAACAAATTTTAAAGTGACAGAAAATAAATTACAACCACAAAAAAATATGAAGAAACATAATTTTATTAATCAAGATTGCGGGTACAATTCTATTTCTCCCTTGATTCTACTCTCCTAAGGTTTATCCAGGATTCGAGGGCCGTTAGTGGCATATTTCTCGAACTAGGATGATTTAGATTTGACCTCTATATGAATATTCCATGGCTTTTGTGGAATATCCGAGATGTCTTTTAATGGAATTTAGTACCCTTTATATAGGCATGAATTAGGGTTTAGGGTTGAATAGCCTCCCATAAATTTGATTGAAACTGAACACACCTTCTAGAGTCCTAATTCGAATTGAACACGTCTTATAGAGTCAACAAATTTTCAATGTCTACAAATTCCCCCTGCTTCAAGGCTTGTCGGAGTGTACAATCAATGAAACTCAAAGATGAGGCTTGAAATACTCATTCTTCCACCTTTGCAGTTTCAGATTTTCAGATTTGATTTATGAGAGAAGAGATAAAGGGCAGATTTAGTCTCACTGGGCATGCCAGAATTTGTAGACAATAAAATTTGCGTCGAGAAAAATATAATCAAAGACGAAAAAATATCGCAACAATCATATTTATTATTTCAAAGTGCGAGTGTTACACTCTCTATGATTCCTCTGAATTTGCCTTTTCAAATATAAATTCAAGAGCTATTGAGCTTGTCCTTGAATCTTAAATAAACTTTGACTATAGCTTTATCTTGATCTTGAACTTTATCTTGAACTTAACTTGAACTTTATCTTGATCTTTACTTCTAGTTGTATTCAAAGGGCTTCGAGCTTGATCTTGAATCCGGTGGTCTTGATCTTGATCGTTTTTTATCTTGATTGTTTTTTATCTTAACTTGAACTTTATCTTGATCTTGACTTCTAATTAAATTCAAGGGCTTCGAGCATGATCTTGAATCCAGTGGTTTGATCTTGATCGTTCTTGAACTTGAACATTTGAATTCTTGAATTTGAACACTTGAATTCTTAATCTTGTAACTTGTAGAGAAATTTATGGCTTTTGATCCACGAGCTTTGTCACGCCCTGAGCCTACACGCTGGACGTGGCTGGCACTCGAGAACCATTGTAGGCCCCACGCGAACCCTTGGCCTGGCTTACTTACTCTGCGGAAGACTTTAAGCATTAAGAAAAGAACTCAAATGCAAGATAACTCAATTGTCTCAAACTTAAATCATAATGTTTTAGAAATAAACATTTAACTTAGCCAAAATGGCAATTCAAATCTGAACATAAGTTAATAAAAAAATGATGACGAATGAACTAACAACTGACTGACTATCTATGAAGCCTATAAAACAATTGAGATGGATGTCGGGACAGGCCCACGACATCCTAATGAACTATCTAATACTGAAAGTAAACAAAGGGGATCCTCCAAAATGCAAAGAACCTCACCAACAGACCCTGAACTGCTCACTGGATCAACAATACGCTAGATACCAATCCTAGTTACCTGCATCTGCATCACAATACGATGCAGGCCAACTGGCATCAGTACATTTAATGTACGAGTATACGAGTTGGAATGCTAAACACAACATAGGCTTGAAAAGAATCTGAAAGGAACTGAAGAACTTACCTGGCTTAACTCAACTCAATATATTTGAACTCATTTCAATATAAAACAGTTTAAAATAAGTGCAATATAAAGAAAAGTTGTTTGAAACATGGTGTGAACTCTGTGTGTATACAAAGATAATATTAACTCTGAGATGTATGTAAAAATACAAATAAACTGATGTACATAAAAATACAAAGTATTGTTGTGGGAGTTTCTCTAACCGACAACCATCACATAAGAGATATTGTGATAATACAGCGATCTCCCTCCTCTCGCCAACGCATCCTATACCCTGCCAGGGTTATAGGACCTAACTTACAAAGTAGATCCACTAGTCTATGCGAAAAGGATTCATCTAAAAAGTATGACCCTTTTCTACCCAAGATGGCTACATGGTTTATGGGGGCTGTGGGTTCTCTGAACGCTCCCCCATATTGGTGCTCAATACTACTCCCAAAATATGATACTAGCTCTTTATGTTTAAAACATACTTCTTTTGTGATTTGAGATTAGTGCTCAAAAACTTAGCTCAGAGGCTATCTTGGAAATCGGAGTTTCTCCTCTTGCTTCATTTAGAAAGCGATTACTCTTTTCTGAAAACTAGCCCGAAGGCCCTTTGGAAATCGAGGTTTCCTTTATTGTTCAAATGTGAAAATATTTTAAACCCTTTGAGAATACATAGTCCCCATATACTTTTGAAGAAATGGACTTCAAACTTACTCTTTACTCAACTTGAACTTTAAGTCTTAAAACAAAGTTAAAACATTTATAAAAGACTTTTGAAAACTTTGAAAGACTTCCCTTGACTTTGACCTTAACTGCTCTTGACTTGACTCTTAAGTGGTCCTTGAATTGAATTATGGATTCAAGGATTTTGATTTGTGATTGGAAAGATCTCATGATGTTTAGGAATGATTTTAGATAGCTAAACATGAAAAAAGACCAAAAACCGATATCTCAGGGTGGGTCCGCGATGCGGAGAAGCTTTTAAAATTTAGTTTAGAAAATGAATTTTGAGGCAGAACGCTCTGTGACAGCTCCACGATGCGAAACGAAAATTCCCAGATCTGGGGAATGGCTCCTCGACGCAGAGGCAATGCCAAATTTCGATCGCCGAAATTTCTCCTTCGTTTTCCAACTCTAAATCTCCTAAACTCCATGGGTTCTTTCACCAACTACTTAGAATCGATTAAATGTTCAAAGTACATCAGATTCTACTCAAAATCGAACCTAAAACTACAGATTCGGATCAATCAACTCGTCAACGAATTCAACTAAACAAGAATTTAATGGAACTTCAACAAATCCATCAAGAACTCAATTTCTAAGCTTTCAAGAGCTTAAATTCGCTGAAATAAATCATGATTAGCGCATGGGCGAATTAATCCAATGCCATGTGATCTCACATACCTTGTAAGGATCACCCCCGACGAAATCCACAAGCCAAACTCGACGATCTTGACGAATCTTGAACGTTCTTCTTCTTTCTCCTCTTTTCTCCTCTTCTTTTCTCTTCTCTCAAAACCCTAACACTTTTTCCAAAAGCGTAAACTGACTAAGTTCAGTTTAGACCCCTTAAGTAATTACCAAAAACGAATTAAAATAAAAGGGTAAGGAAAAGACCAAACTACCCTTCAAAAATCCGGATTTGGACTTTCCTTAATCCAACAGCCCAACTTCAAAAGGGCATAACTTACTCATACAAACTCGGAATCGTGCAAACTCAGTGGCGTTGGAAAGATAATTCCAAGTTTTCCAACCATATCTAGATGTACACCTAAATCATCCTGATATAGGGGTTGTGGTCATTTGAAGTTGACCAAAAACTCATTTTTCCTAACCTAAACAAATTTCGAGATTTTCAATTCTTTCCAAAAATGACTATTTCCAATTCTTAGCTTCATCCTAGCTATTTCAAATTGCGAGATGTTACAATATCTCCCCCTTGGGAACATTCGTCCTCGAATGAGATTACTCTTACTAGGCTAAGGGTGGTAAAATCAACTTCAAACACCCAACAAGCAAAGGAATTTCAACATGCTAACTTATAATATAAAGAGTAATGAGAAGAGAATTAGTACCTTGGTCTGCATTTTCTCTAGACTCAAAGAGATGTGGATATCTCTTTTTCATATCTTCCTCAGCTTCCAAGTAGTTTCCCCAACAAATTGGTTCCTTCAAAGAACTTTGACTGATGCTACCTCTTTTGTTCTCAACTTGCGAACTTGGCAATCTAGAATCTGAACATGAATCTCCTCATAAGACAAGCTATCCTTGATACCAATATCTTCGATTGGTATGATAAGTGAAGGCTAACCCATGCACTCCTCCAACATAGAGACGTGGAATACCGGATGAACCGCTGTTAACTCTTGTGGTAACTCCAATTCATAAGCTACCTTGCCAATTCTTTTGGAAATTATGTAAGGACCAACATACTGGGAGCTAAGTTTCCCCTTCTTACCCAAACCTCATCACACCCTTCATGGGTGAAACTTTCAAGTACACCCAATCACACAATCCACCTTGATACCTCAAAACACTATCTCCCCCTTGTTCAAAAGCCATCATTTTTTGCTTATGAACACTTGCCTTTAATTCAAGCAATAAAGGATCTTGGTCATGCTTTCATTTTACTTCTGACACTAATGATGATTGAGTCCCATTCATCACCACCACTCCTCCTTCTGTGGAATCCATTAGTAGAAATCATAATCATGCAAGTCTATGCACATATTTTGCTAACTCTTTCTTATCTTCCTCAACATAGGCGGTACTACTCATAGACAACCTGCTTAAGGCATCAGCAACAACATTAGCCTTACTTGGGTGGTAAAGAATACTCATGTCATAACCCTTGAGTAATTCTAGCCAACCTCATTTGTCTGAGATTAAGCTTTTTCTAACTAAACTAATACTGAAAACTCTTATGATCGGTGAACACATCCACATGGACACCATAAAGATAATGATGCCATATTTTCAAATCAAATACTACAGCAACCAACTCTAAGTCATCTGATGGATAGTTCTTCTCATGAACTTTCAATTGTGTGGAGGCATAAGCTATAACTGTGTCATTCTGCGTTAATACACAACCCAAGTCAACTCTAGATGCATCACAATACCCCATAAAACCTTGAGTACCTCCTGGTAAGGTCAAAATTGGGGCAGTAGTTAACCTCTTTTTCAATTCCTGAAAGTTTTTCTTACAAGCTTCAGACTATTGAAACTTCATTGTCTTATGAGTGAACTTGATCAAAGGAGACGAAATAGACGAGAACCCTTCGACGAACCTTCTATAATAGCCAGTCAAACCCAAGAAACTCCTAATATCAGTTAGTGATGTAGGTCTAGGCCAATTTTGCACTGCCTTAATTTTCTAAGTATCAACTTTAATTCCATCACCGAAAACTATGTGACCCAAGAATGCCACAGACTCAAGCAGAAACTCACACTTAGAGAACTTGGCATACAACTTCATATCTTTCAAAGTCTGAAGAACTAGTCTGAGATGGCTAGCATGATTTTATTCATTCCTTGAATAGATTAGTATGTCATCAAAGAAGACTATAACAAACATATCTAAATAAGGTTTGAAGACTCTATTCATAAGGGTGCATTAGTCAAACCGAACGACATGACCAGAATCTCATAATGACCTTAACGGGTCCTGAATGTTGTCTTTGGAATATCACATTCCCTTACTTTCAACTGCTTTTATAACTCTTTCAACTCTGCTGGTGCCATTTTATATGGCGGAATAGATATAAGACGAGTATTTGGAAGAAGGTCTATGCCGAAGTCTATCTCTCTCTCAGGTGGGACTCCGGGAAGATCATCTAGAAAGACTTCTGGAAACTCTCTTACTACTGAAATTGACTAAATAGGAGGCATCTTAACACTAGAGTCATTAACTCGGACTGAGTGATAGACACACCCCTTAGAAACTAACTATCTTGCCTTAAGATACGAAATGAAATGAATCTTAGGCACTGTTGAACTGCTTTTCCACTCTAACACTGGCTCATTTGAAAACTGAAACTTGACAACTCGAGTTCTACATTCAACTGAGGCATAACAGACATGAAGTCAGTTCATACCAAGAATGACATCAAAATCTATCATGTCTAACTCAACTAGATCAGCCATGGAACTCTTGTGATTGATGGAAACGGGACAATCACGATAGACTTTCTCTGCTAGAATAGACTCACCAACAGGTGTAGAAACACTGAATGGTTCACTAAGTTGCTCAGGAATAACATCAAAATCCATAGCAACATAAGGAGTTACAAAAGATAAACTCGCTCCTGGGTCTAGCAAAGCATAAACAGTAAAGTCAAAGACTTGGATCATACCAGTGACAACATCTGGCGAATCCGCTTGCTCTCGGTGACTAGCTATAGCATAAAGACAGTTTCCTTCTTCGTCTGCCCTTGAAGTAGCTCATCTTGATGCAGCTTTATCTGGTGGAGCAACTGAAGAAAACTGGGCTCTATTTCCCCCATTACCATTACTCTGTCTGCTCTTAGGACACTCTCTTAAAAAATGACCATTTTGGGTACACTTGAAACAACTAGTGGAGTTATCACGACACATCCCTGAGTGGCTCCTACCACACTCAGCACATGCACGAGTCTTAGTACCCCCTTGTGCCATACTACCTTGCGAATGCACTGGTCTAGCTCTCAAGTTCTGAGAATTCTGACTATTGTACTCACATTTGTTTCTGGCTGCAAGTGCACTAGAAGATGATGGAGCAGTTCCTTTCTGCTTATGTTGGAAAGAAGACGGGTTCGCATTACTCTTTTGCTGCCCGAATTCATTCCCTGATGCCTTAGACCTCTTATTCTTAAACTATTATCTATCCTTCAGGTTATCCTCCTCAACTTGTTGTACATGGATCATCAGCCTTGCTATGCCCATGTAACCTATTAGCATGGCTGATTTACTTTCCTTACTTGACACACGAGTCAACCCAACTACGAATAAACTCATCATGCTCCTCATGTCAGCAACCATCTCTTTGTTTCTCTTAGATCACGAGGAAAGAAACGCCCCAAGAAAGCACTCTCAAAACAGTCCAACTCACAAATGGTTATGCGTAAGCACAAGTTTGAAAGAAACTTTTTAGAGATAAACTCTAACGCACGAAATAAATATGAAAGAAGTGAAGGAACTCGTAAATGTTACAGCCTCCTAATTATAGATGTGAGGCGCTTCCCACCGATAATTAGGACACTACAGACACGGCTTCATAGACTCCCTAGGACTCTTGAACTCTGTGCTCTGATACCAAGTTTGTCACGCCCCGAGCCTACACCCTGGACGTGGCTGGCACTCGAGAACCATTGTTGACCCCAAGCGAACACTTGGCCTAGCTTACTTACTCAGCGGAAGACTTTAAGCACTAAGAAAAGAACTCAAATGCAAGATAACTCAACTATCTCAAACTTAACTCATAATGTTTTAGAAATAAACATTTAACTTAGCCAAAATGGCAACTCAAATCTGAACACAAGTCAATAACAAAATGATGACGAATGAACTAACATCTGACTGACTATCTATGAAGCCTCTAAAACAACTGAGATGGATGTCGGGAAAGACCCACGACATCCTAATATACTATCTAATACTGAAAGTAAACAAAAAGGATCATCCGGAATGCAAAGAGGCTCACCAACAGACTATGAACTGCTCACTTGATCAACGATGCGCTAGATGTCGATCCTAGTTACCTGCTCTGTATCATAATACGATGCAGGCCAACTGGCATCAGTACACTGAATGTACGAGTATGCGAGTTGGAATGCTAAACACAACATAGGCTTGAAAAGAATCTGAAAGGGACTGAAGAACTTACCTGGCTCAACTCAACTCAACATAACTGAACTCATTTCAATATAAAGTAGTTTAAAACAAGTGCAATATAAAGAAAAGTTTTTTAAAACATGATGTCAACTCTGTGTGTATACAAAGATACAAATAACTCTGAGATGTATATAAAAATATAAATAAACTGATGTACATAAAAATACAAAGTATTGTTGTAGGAGTTTCTCTAACCGACAACCATCACATAAGAGTTATTGTGATAATACAGCGATCTCCCTCATCTCGCCAACGCATCCTATACCCTGCCAGGGGTATAGGACCTAACTTACTAAGTGGATCCACTAGTCTATGCGAAAAGGATTCATCTAAAAAGTATAACCCTTTTCTACCAAAGATGGCTACATAGTTTATTGGGGCTGTGGGTTCTCTGAACACTCTTCCATGTCAGTGCTCAATACTACTCCCAAAATATGATACTAGCTCTTTATGTTTAAAACATACTTCTTCTATGATTTGAGATTAATGCCAAAAAACTTAGCTCAAAGGCTATTTTTGAAATCAAAGTTTCCCCTCTTGCTTCATTTAGAAAGCTATTACTCTTTTCTGAAAACTAGCCAGAAGGCTCTTTTGGAAATCAAGGTTTCCTTTCTTGTTTAAATTTGAAAACATTTTAAACCCTTTGGGAATACATAGTCCCCATATACTTTTGAAGAAATGAACTTCAAACTTTAATCTTTACTCAACTTGAACTTTAAGTCTTAAAACAAAGTTAAAACATTTATAAAAGACTTTTGAAAACTTTGAAGGACTTCCCTTGACTTTGACCTTAACTGCTCTTTACTTGACTCTTAAGTGGTCCTCGAATTGAATTATGGATTCAAGGATTTTGATTTGTGATTGGAAAGTTCTCATGATGTTTAGGAATGATTTTAGATAGCTACACATAAAAAAAGACCAAAAATCGATAACTGAGGGTGGGTCCGCGATGCGGAGAAGCTTTTTAAATTTGTTTCAAAAATGACTTTTGAGGCAAAATGCTCCGTGAAAGCTCCGTGACCCGAAATGAAAATTCCCAGATCTGGGGAATGGCTCCGCGACGCGGAGGCAGTGCCAAATTTCGACTGACGAAATTTCTTCTCTGTTTACCAGCTCTAAACTCCATGGGTTCTTTCACAAATTACTTAGAATCGATTAAATGTTCAAAGTATATCAGATTCTACTCAAAATCGAACCTAAAACTACATATTCGGATCAATCAACTCTTTAACGAATTCAACGAAACAAGAATTTAATGGAACTTCAACAAATCCATCAAGAACTCAATTTCTAAGCTTTCAAGAACTTAAATTCACTGAAATAAATCATGATTGGCGCGTGGGAGAATTAACCCAATGCTATCTGATCTCACATACCTTGTAGGGATCACCCCCGACGAAATCCACAAGCCAAACTCGATGATCTTCACGAATCTTGAACGTTCTTTTCCTTTTTTCATTTCTTTTCTCTTCTCTCAAAACCCTAACTCTTTTTCCAAAAGCGTAAACTGACTAAGTTCAGTTTAGACCCCTAAGTAATTACCAAAAACGAATTAAAATAAAGGGTAAGTAGAAGACCAAACTATCCTTCAAAAATCCGGATTTGGAATTTCCTTAATCAAACAGCCCAACTTCCAAAGGGCATAACTTACTCATACGAACTTGGCATTGCGCAAACGTGGCGGCGTTGGAAAGATCATTCCAAGAGCTTTCCAACCATATCTGGATTTACACATAACTCACCCTGATCTAGGTGTTTTGGTCATTTTAAGTTGACCAAAAACTCACTTTTCCTAACCTAAACAAATTTCCAGATTTTCAATTCTTTCCAAAAATGACTATTTCCAATTCTTAGCTTCTTCCCAGCTATTTCAAATTGCGAGATGTTACAAGCTTTCTCTAGCTTCTTGTTAGAATTCTTGGTCCATTTTATGAATTATGAGGACCCTTATTTATAGTTTTAAAATAGAGGAGTTGTGATAGGAATATGATTCCCTTCGACTAATCAGATTTAAGTGACATAGCATATGGGCTTTATGGAGCGGGCTTTAATTAAATCTATATTTATTAAATTTAAATAATTAAATCAATTATATTAATCCATAATATTTATAGGCACTAATATATTCATAAATTTAATATAAGCCGAATCATTTTATAAATTTATATTTAATAAATTTTAAATGACTACAAGAACGTTTATCCCTTTGGATTGACAAGTCTCTGATTTTTAGCCATTTAACAATCAAATTTATACCTCGTGGGAAATTAGGTTCTTTAGAAGATCATACAAATGAAAGATATTAGGGAAAATAAAAGGCAATTGGTTTTGGAATAGATGGATAGAGGGACAATATTTGAAGTTGACGTATCTATCCTCTTCCAATTAAATGAATTTTTTAATCACTTAGTTTTTATTAGGGTTCCATTAGACATTTTTTTATAACCGAGAAATTCGTATGTGACCCACCTTTTGGACCAATCACAACCTTCTAAACTCGGTAGATAATGGACCCGACCCTCTACCCTTCTCCACTTAAATACTGGGCTTCGCTTTGCATGGTGTGGGGCTTGAATCGTACATTATTTGACTCGGCATACACGTGCAATGCACATGTCGAGAAACTAGTTATACTAATACTATTCATATAAAACCATTTTAAAAAAAGACATTTTCAATAATAAATTGTCACTCTCGAGTGTATACCCTGGACGTGGTCGACACTCGAAAATCATTATTGGTCCCCAAGCGAACCTTTGGCCTGACTGATTATTTAGCGGAAGACTGACTCAAACAGATATAGACTTTAAAACTGAATTAAATCATTAAGTAAAGTACTCAATTAAACTATTTAAAATACAGAATGAAAGCAGTAATAGTTTTAACAAAACATCTTAATAGCAATACAGAAATACTCTCAATAATATCTATCTATAAAGCCTCGACAGTTTTAAGATAGGCGTCGGGACAAGACCCACGACAACCTTAAACAACTACTAAAAGTAAACTAAAGACTGGAGTCCTCCAAAATCTAGGAATCCTCACCAAAAGCTGACGAGTGACCGGGTGATCTCAGCGCTTGTTGATGATCCTGAACACCTTTATATGCATAACAAAACGATGCAGGTTGAATGAAATTAGTAGACTCAATGTACGAGTATGTAATATGGATAAGTGAAACAATAACTGAACTGAGATACAAAAATATAACACATCTCAATAAATCATAAGCGTGAGACTTTCTTAGTACACATTTTCGCATTTACAAGCAACTTTTAGAAATTATATGACTTTCTTGATTTTTCGTGTGTATAAGACTATGGATCGGGCACCTCAGAGCAGGAATTACGCGACTTTCCTTGTTCTCTGTGTATTAGCCCATGGATCTGGTGCCTCGGAGAACGCAAATTTTTTTTGTGAAAAAACTTTATAAGGAATTCCATAGTGAGTTGGGGAAGCGTGACGTACAATCTCACCATTTTTTTCAGGCATATTTTTTACATTTACAAACAACTTTAAGGAATTACGCGACTTTTATGATATGCATGATCTCTCAAGGATTAATGAAGATTTTAAGAGCGGATATTAGGAAGAGAACATAAGGAAAGAAGGACGGAAGGGTAAAGGACCTAACGACCCTGGCGCACTGAGTGGCACAGGGCGCCATCCCCCAAACTACTAGCAGTGTTTGAGGTGCACTGAGTGGCGCGGCACCCTATGCCCCTACCCGAAAACCCGACGAATTTTATTGCTCAAATTCAAGTTCTAACTCATCTAAAATCGAATGATATCCTCCCAACTCTCTTTGATTAAAAAACCCAACACAATTTCGATGATATACCAAACAAAATACACAAAGAAACAACACTCATTCGCAACACCTTTACCTCAAGAACTCAAAAATCTTCATTGTTAATGAATGGGGTTAAAACTCAATAACTTCTCAAGAATCTCTATATAAATAATCTCATGGACGAATTCGTTAATGAAATTACATGATTGGAGTGAAGGCGAACAAACCCAACACTGTGAGAAGCTTACATTTCTCAAAAGAATACTTGTTCTTGGCGATATCATATGTTCTTCAAAGAACGCTTGAAACCCTTCTCTTTTATTCTATTGAACTTTCTCTCAAATCCCTACACGCTTATGGAATGTATAAAATATCTTAGAGTCTGATTAGACCCTTAAATTGGGTGTGATAAAAGTTTTACGCTTAGTGGGGGTAAGGAAAAGACCAAAATACCCCTTCCCTTAAACGGATGAAAAGCCTTAGCTAGAGAGGCTTCACTCAAACAACCATAACTTTTCACTCAGAGCTCAGAATTTAGCAAACTCGGAGGCGTTGAAAAGAGGACTCAAAGACCTTCAATTTGATACCTGATAGGCCACCTAACTCTTTCTGTGCTAAAAGATATGGTTGTTTGAAGTTGATCCAAAACTAAAAACTGATCGGAGTCGGAGGTGTTACATTATGTCTCAGGAGGCATAAATTTAATTGTTAAAGAGCAAAAAACCAAAGACTAGTAAATTCTAATGACAAAACATGCAATTTTATATAATTGGTTCATTAGTATAAAAAAGAAGACAAATAGTGTCAATATCCAAATATTTATATGTGAAAATATTTATAAGTATTTTAAACTGTTCAATTCCCCAAAAAGTTGTGTCATCATATAAAAGAGCCGATCCCTCATTTGTGTTCACAATAAATAAAAGACTATGAGCAGCCACAAGTTCTTTGTTGTCACCGGGCTTATTCATAAACTTCCTCATGTTTTCAAGAAAAGCTTTTGGCATTATTGCATAAAGAGCTACTTCAAATTTGGCGGGAAAAATGGTAAATTGTTTTGTATCTGTTAGTATCATTTAAATAATCATTGCCTATTTCATTTAAATAATTGGTTCCTATATTATTAAAATAATTGTTGCCTATTTCATTTAAATAATTGGTTCCTATATCATTAAAATAATAGTTGGTAAATTGTTTTGTATCTGTTAGTATCATTTAAATAATCATTGCCTATTTCATTTAAATAATTGGTTCCTATATCATTAAAATAATTGTTGCCTATTTCATTGCACTTTTGGAGGGTACAATTTTTGTTTATCTAATCAAATTGAAAAAACACATATGTTAATATTAGAGGAGTAATTTGTGTTTGACCAAGGTTCTAAAAGTGTTGATGGGAAGAGGTAATCTCTTTTAGCTATTGAAAAACAAAATTATCATAATAAAAAAGGAATAAAACATAACCGATAAAAGAATTTTTGGATTTTGAGAAAATAGGAAAGTTGACACGTCGTAATGCTGGTGCCACCCGAAAAATGGGGAAGTGATATGAACTTCTTATAACCAAGCTCATACCACAATATAAAAAAAAATACTGATATCGGAAAAGATTTGTGAGCGATTACTAGTAGCATCAAGGGTATGTGTTTGATATTCGGGTAATTAGGTTCTCTTAAATCTCAGATAATGAGGTTGTCGTAAATCATGTGTATTAAAGAAGATAAGCAAAATATGAGTTAAAATATGGTGAAAGAAGCGGGTGAGATTTTTAAATCTCACACAATGATATAAAGAAACTATTTTGTTGTTATCTTTATATCATTGTGTAAGATTTAAAAAATCTCACTCACTTCTTTCACCATCCTTTTAACTCCTATTTTCGTTATCTTCTTCAATACACAAGATTTAAGACAATCTCATTACCCAAGATTTAAGACAATCTCATTACCCAAGATTTAAGACAGCCACATTACCTCAATATCAAACTCAAATTTGATACTAATATTAGTATCACTCACAGTTCTGCAAGAATATCAATACTAGTTGTTCATTCGACGGAACGAGCTTGGTAATAAAGAATTCAAATCACTCTCTTGATCATTCTCTGAGAGGCACCACATTGGCGGATTTTCAACTTCCCTGTCTTCTCAAGGTAAGAAAATCCTATTATCTATGGTGTTTCATTCCGTTTAGATTATTTTCCCTTTTCTATTTTGATAGTTTAGTTTTTCAAAATTTAAAAAGTCAGTCTCTCCCCGGTAATACTTTTGGAACCTTGGCCAATCACAAATTACTCCTCTAATATTTGTAAATATTTTTTTTCAAGTTAGACAAATAAAAATTGTTACTCTCCAAAAGTACAATAACATAGGCAATGATTCATTAAATGAAATAAGCAAGAATGATTTAAATGATATTAACATATCCATAAGATTTTGTTAATTTTACTCACCAAAGTTAAAGCAGTAGCGCTTTATGCAACCATGTTGTCAAATTTCCTTGAAATCACGAGGAGGTTCATGAATAAGCTAGTGACAACGATGAATTTGTGACGGTCCATAGTCTTTTAATTATTGTGGACACAAACGAAGTATCTACACTTTTGTATGATGATGCAACTTTTTCAGAAATTCAATGACAGCAAGTACCTATAAAAAAAATTCACATAAGAATATTTGAATAATGAAACTATTTATCTTATTTTGGATACTAATGAGACAATTGCATAAAATTGCACGTTTTTCCATTTGAATGAGTTTTTCTTGAATTTTTTTATCCTTTTTAACAATAAATTTTATGCCTCATGAGACATAAGTTCTTCATAACAACAATTCAAATGAAAGAGATTAGGGCGGAAAAAAGTAGTTGATTTTGAAATATATGGGTTGAGGGACAATATTTTAAGTTGACATATTTATCCTCTTCCAATTAAATAAATTTTTAGATTATCTATCTTTTGCTAGGAGGCTGTTAGACATTTATTACTAACATTATTCTATAAAATAGTATATTAACTTACTAGGCAAACACATGCAACGACCGAGTAACTACTTATACTAAAACCATCCATAGCAAACCAATTAAAAAAGGACATTTTCCTATAGTAAATAGAGAACAATCTAGACTGTAGATATCTATCAATTTAAGAAATTATTTTACTATTAGCTTTATATCGTTTTGTTATTTAAAATATCTCACATGCTTTTTTGTCACGACTCAATTTAGGACGATGAGCGGCGCTAAGGGAGAGAACTCAAAGCAAGTCTTACCAGAATTCTACAGAAAATCGGGCAAAGTTTCCTTTATTTTTAAGCTTTTTCTAATTTTTCTTGTCTCAGAAATCAACAATACAACAAATAACAACTCTAAAACCAGACATTATATCCATGAATAATTTAATCGCCACACAAAAATACCAATTCATCTCCAATAATAAAAAGAAGTTCAAGAAAGTCCCATGACTAAAACAAAGAAATAGTCATGACTCCAATAAAGGAAAGGAAAATGAAGTGATTCTAAGAGTTTTGAAATTAAAGAAATCATAGTAATTCTATAAATCTCTTGCTACGTGAAGTTATGCGGGGCTCACTAGATGCTACAAATTAAAACTCTCTAGTTAATGAAATGCTCGTCAATATCACCTAAGTTCTCTATAAAAACATTTAGGGAGGAGTGAGATGCTAGCTCAGTGAGTAATAACACTCGATCACAACTTTTTTCATGAGGGACAAGTCAAAAAACATGCTAGTTAGATAATCAGAATCATGTAATAAATGTTTTTATAAGGAAACAATAACGTTCAATCTTATGTGTCTCATATAAGCAAAATCAATGTAAACAATTAATAGTAAACTCTTAAAAATACTTTCATATCAATCTTATATTTGAGAGGTTTTCAAGAATGAATCATTTAATCAGTGTGACCTTCTTTAAGAAGTAACCAATAATAGTAAAATCCTCTAAAGGAGTCAAATATTCATATCAGTACATCTCTACTCGAGGGATATCAATTATGGTATGCAAGTTCTACCTTCCCACTAGCAAGGGCTATATCAGTAATTTGTGAATACAAGGTGCACCAGGTCTAACGAACCTTTCGTTAGTTACGGGATCCATCAAGGTTTACTCCCATTTATACTTTTCTTTTTCACCAGTAAAAGCCTTCGCCTTCCAAAATTGTATAAGACATATAAGTTCTTATCAAATCATAGTATATTAAATTTTAATCAAAAACATATGTCAAAATACTTATTCTTAAGTAAGTAACAAAACTTTTTCATAATGGTAATCATATCTCAAGTATCAAGAAACATGTCTTATAAAAGCGAGTTCATCTCAAATAACTATTTTGGTATCATATCAAGTAAACGACTTGTCCCAATAGTTTACATTAAAAATTTGTGTTTATATATGTTAACAACTTTAAATTCAAAGCTAAAGTCGATACATGCGTTTTATCATCTTCATTTTTTCAAGAAAAAAAAGAATTCTTCAATCAATATTTTACTTTATATACAATAATCATATATTTTTATCATATAAAATCAATGCATCAAAGAAAAAAAGCTCGATTGTTTGCATTTGATATTGATAAATGTTGGGATCGTTCATGGTAGAATCGCTAGGTTAAACAAATAACATTCAATTCACTTATAAAAAAAATAATCTTGAACAACCTCGATAAAATTTTTGGCTCCGCCACTGAATCTACCCACTCAAATTTCAAGAATTTAATAGATTTATCTATCTCTTTAACCCTTATTTTCTTAAACTTACAATTCCAATTCTATAGTCCTGAAATTTACAAATATAAATCTTTTAAGTTAAATTCAGAAAAGTTACCCTCCACTTCTATTTTTCCTATAAAAATATCTTCCAACACCTTTAGCATCACTCGAAAGAATGGCAGATCCACGATTTTCGTTCTCCTTCTCACTTTTCACAAATCGCTGCAGCAGCTTCCTTCAACAAAGATTCCAAATAGGGTTAGGACTTTTCCCTTCTTTTTTTTGTTTGCTGCTAGGTTGCAGCCTTTTCTTTTCTTTTCATTTTATTTATTTTTATTTTCAAAAATTCTTCTTGGTCAAATAAAACAATTTTGTCTCCTATTTCTTTTTAATACTAAAATGGCATATATGTCCTTGCTTCATAATATGATATTATATTCTTTGACCTTCCTTTCACTCATTTCATTCTTATCTTCTTCAATACACAATATTTAAGATAACCTTATTATCAGAGCTCATTACTTCTTTTTTTCATTTTTACATTGATGCAATATCTGAATTATCATAAAAGTAATTAAAATAAAATAAAGAAGGTGAGTGTAATAATATCATAAACTACATGAAATATAAGCTTTATGAATCCATAAAGAAGTGTTTGAAATAATTCATATTTTCTATTATTCTCTTTAAAATATTTTACATATTTAGTGCAACCAATTAAGAAAAAGTAAAAATAAATGTCTTCTACTATTGAAAGCATATATATAACTTAAACTCTATCAATCACATACCTCTGATGCAATTATTAGTATCAGTCACAGTATTGATTCAACTCGAATATCATCATTAATTCATCAATATTTTTTTTTCAATGGGACGAGCTTGGTTGTAAGGAATTCACATTACCGAATTATAATAATCCACGAATTATACAAATGAGGCAACTTAAACTGTAACTACAACCCGCAAATATGCAAACTATAGCTATGGAGCATAATTAAGTTTATTATAGTGGTTATTTGCGAAAGTTCCTCTAAAAAGTATTATTTTTTATTTTGAAAAGTAAGAGTTGAAAACAAATAGGTGCCTTCTTTACGGGACGAGACCGATGGACTCACTGTATCACGAGTTTTGTGTGTTAGGTAAATTATGTTATTTTGTGTTCTGATATTTCTAGAAATATGCTAGCTTCATGCAACAACATCAACACATGCGTTTGAAGATCAATACAAAGGAAAGAGATAATCAGGGCCGACTCTATGCTTTGGAAAATAAGGCCATTATCTTAGGCACCCAAATTTCGGGGTCCCCCAAATTTTGTCAAGAATAAATTGTGTTAAATTTTTTATAGAAAAAAATGATTATTTATGATAAAAAGTATAATTTTTCTTAAAATAAATTATTTTATCCACTTTAACATCTTTTGTACTTTGTTAAAAATAAGAATTAATAGTGAAAAGTGTTGAACAAAGTGAATTACAAATTCTTTTCTGTTTCTTTTTAAATTTTAGTTTCAAGCATTACTACAAGCATATTAAAATGAGGTATACCAAGTCATCAATGAGTCAAATTCTATAGTTCTAACTCTTTTCTTTATTTAATATTTATCTTATTACTTATAGCATTATGTTAACGATACATATAATAATTGCCTCACTTAAAGGATGTTTTTCAATGTTGAGTTGATAAAATTTTACCTAAAACTAATAACTGAAAAAACAATATTAAATAATAATAATTTTCATCTAAATAGTGTAAGAAAAATAAATTTTGAATAAATACGTATATG
>JAJOOH010029062.1:0-15929 GCA_029582605.1 Solanum gracilifrons | reverse complement strand
TTAATTCAATTACAAAGCTAATTAACTCAAAATTATAACTATAACTTAAAGTAAATTAATAAAGTATTTAACTAAAATGTAAAATCTTTTGTGATGATTTTTCAAATATTTATAAAATAACGTGATTGCAAAAATATACACATTTATTATTAAAAATGATAAAATTACTTTAAACTAACTTGAAAGTATTTTGAATTTCATAAAACTCATTAATTCAAAATTATAACCATCCCTAATATTTAAAATATAAAATCCCTTTTTTTTTTCTTTTCTTTTTAAGACGATTTTCAAATAATAATAAAATATACCAATTGTATACGTAATTATGTAAAACATATATATCACCTAAAAATTATGAGAAGTGGCAAAACTATTTAAAAATCTCGCAAACTATATTATTATTATTATTTATTTTTATTATTATTATTTTTATTTTTTTGGAAATTCTATAAAACTAATTATTTTAAATCGTTTGAAATTGGAGAAGCTCGAAATGATTAATTTATATTGTGGAGGGTCAAAATTGGGTGTCAACACTCACGTTAGGCGTTGTCGGGTCAGGCATTCTCAGGTCACGTGTCCTCAGGTCAGGCGTCCTCAGGTCATGCATTCTCCGGTCAGGCCTTTTTAGGTCAGGCGTTCTGAGTCAGGTGTTCATCTTTCCAATTTCAAAGATGTTGAAGCTTTTTTAAAATAAAGTCCCCTGTCAGGCATTTCTCAGGTCACAAATTTTCAGGTCAGGCATCCTAAGGTTAGGCGTTTGCAGGTCAGACGTCCTCTGGTCAGGCGTTCTTAGGTCAGGCGTCCTCAGGTCAGGCATTCTCAGGTCAGGCGTTCTCGAGTCAGGCATTGTTGGGACAGGCGTTCTGAGTCAGGCATTCTAAGGTCAGGTGTTCATCTTTCCAATTTCAAAGATGTCGATGCCCTTTTGAAATGAAGACCCATGTCAGGTATTCTCGGAACATGCATTCTCCGGTTAGGTATTCTCAAAACATGTATTTTTGGGTCAGGCATTCTCGGGTCAGGCGCTCTCAGGTTAGGCAATCTCAGGTCAGGCGCTATCGGATCAGGCGTTATCGGATCAGGCGTTCTCAAGTCAGGCTTCCTCAGGTCAGGCATTTGCAGGTTAGGCGTTCTCAGGTCAGACATTCTCAGGTTAGGCGTCCTCAAGTCATGCGTTCTCGGGTCAGGCATTCTTGGGTCAGACGCTCTCAGTTCAGGCATTCTCAGGTCAGACGCTCTCAGGTTAGGCATTCTCTGGTCAGGCGTCCTCTGGTCAGGCGTCCTCAGGTCAGGCGTTCTCAGGTCAAGCGCTCTCAGGTCAGGCGTTCTCAGGTCAGGTATCCTCAGGTCAGGCATCTTCCGGTCAGGCATCCTCCGGCCAGGCATCCTCCGGTCAGGCGTTCTCATGTCATGTGTTCCCAGGTCAGGCGTACTCGGGGCAGACGTACTCAGTGAAGGCATACTTAGGGCAAGCGTACTCGATGATGCGTACTTGGGGTAGGCATTTCGAGGTAGGCTTACTCGAGGCAGGAGAGATGGGTCGAGGCAAGCGACCTTGGGGCAGGGGGAAGTACAGGTAGGTGGCCTCAGTGTTGGGGGTCCTTGTGGCAGGTGGCCTTGGTGCTAACGAGCCGAGGTCCTTGAGGTAGGTGACCTCGGGACTTAGTTTATAAGAAAAATAAAAAAGAACATAGAATTTTCAAAAAACTTTAAAATAGAGAAATATCATTTGAAAATATCATAGAGGTAGGGCAAGCCCTACCTTTTAAGCTTGAAAAATATTTTTATTTTACTAAGTTTTTGAGAAAATACTTAAAATAAATAAAGACAAATATAAATACCTTGAAAATAAATTAATTTAAATCACCTAAAATAATTTAAAATAATTTATAAAGAAAGTAAACTTTATTACAAAAATGATCAAGTGAAGAGATGGTAAAATCATTTAAAATATAACAAAAATGGTTAGTCTTTTAGGGGATTAATTAAATTAATTAACATTAGAGTCAAAATAAATTACAATCATTTAATCAAACAATAAGGAAAAAAGATTCCTAATTTTAATCAGAAATAAATCCGATAGGCCCAATCACAGTTTCTGTCCACCTGGGCTGAGATTTAGGCCTTTCTGCTGCTGTTGTCGTCTTTGGGCTTTGGCCCATTTTCGCTGTATATATTCATTGTATATAGTAATTGTATATCACTGTATCTATGTGTATACAACCTTGCATTTCAACTCGTTTTGCTTTCCCAGTAGTTCAGTTTCCTTTTCTTGTACATCAACTTCCCATTCTCGAACAACATTTAAGGCTGACTTCGATAAAAGAGTTTGGGCTTTCGTAGCCCATCAGAAATGCAAGGAGAATGGATTTGGGTCCAACTTGGACTCCATACGAACTCACATGTAAAAAAAGTGAAGAGGAAAGAAATAACAAGAATAATCCAAGATTGTCATTAAGCAATTTTACCAATAAAAAAACGTGGATTCACCGAACTTTCGCACATACGAAGGTATTAATTAATCGAACAACGACTAGAACAAACAACTAAAATGCATACTCAAGGACTTCACTGGAAACATCGCTATGAACTAATAGATATGAATAAATTTTAATTGGATAAGCATTTGAACATTTGTGGGAAGAATTTAAAATGCATAATGGATAAGCTAATGAAACATGGTGCAAATTAGTAGCAGCGAAATGCTAGAAACCAGAGTTACATCAAACAACAATCACTGATTGAAATATTCATGGCAACATTATCAACTCAGCCAAACAACTAAAATTGCACTTAAAATTAGGATTTCCCAAAGAGAGGAATGATAAACAATCTTAAAGGAGAAAAAGATGTATCTAGAGTGTTGCTACTGGAAACATACATCTCAATCCATCAAATGTAATCTATAATTTTCGAAATAATTCAACAAGAAGTTCATGTATGCAGCCACGTGATACTAAATGTGGCAGATCATGATATTGTCAAATTGTAAACTATAGAACCTCGAATCAACTAATAATCATACATTATAAAGAAAACGGAACCATTGATTATTTTCTTAACCACGTAATGAGTGCATATGAACGAGAAAATCTTGTTGAAGACCAATCATGAGATACTAAACTATAACGAGTAGTAAAGAAACATAGCTTAGACGACTACAAAAAGGGAGATTTAAACAACCACGAGTCTTGAAATGAATTGACCTTATATCAGAACAAAAACAAGTTTTAGTTTAAACGAGCAATAAGAAAAGGTTGAACTAGAACAGAAAAGTGAACAACGACTATGAATTCAAACAAACATAAAGCTCAAAACATGATTGAGGAAAGTTCTTAACAGAACACAAATCTAAACTAATGATACATAGACCTAGGCTAAACCACATGAATCCTTATACTCGCCATGAAACAGCAACCAAACTCGAACAAGAAAGCAAATTACAACAAAGCATAATCAACATATACTTACGAAATCTACAAGAAACACAATATAAAATAGCAAAGACATTCAAGAAGCTGACTTAAAAGTAAGGACTAAAACAGAGCCAAGAACACTTAAAAACAAGAGACATAGAATAACTAGGAATTAAATAGAACAAAATTAAGAAAAGAATTTACCTCTTTTTGGACAGGAAACTTGAACTAGAGCTGTTGGAGACTATTCCACCACCAGTGATTTCTTCCAACGAGAACATTCGAAGTCAACGAAGATAAAATACAATGAAACTTCAACTCAAACTTTCGTTGTTGTCGAAAATGTAGAGCATTTTGATTTTCTGATGTTATTTCATGAATCTTTTATAGTGAAAAAAGATTGTAAAGAAAACTTTTGGAAGAAGAGAGGGGTTTTATAGAGAGGGTTTTTGGGTTCGAATTTTTGGGGGGAAATTGGATAAGAATTATGGAATTTTTGAATTCCAATTCTTCCATGGACGAGGGACAGCTGGTTCTTTGTGACCGTTGGAGCTGATGTTGTATGTTGCTGGGTCTTGAGCACGTTAGAATATTGAAGAGAAAAAGGATGGGCCGGACGAGTCAGGTCGGTTTTGGTGTGTTTGGTGGGCTGCTAAGTGGGGTCTTTTAGGATTGGGAAAACTACATAAATGGGCCATAAAATCTAAAATAATTACAAGTTTTGGTGTGTTTGGTGGGTTGATTGAAAATGGCCCAATCTCGATCTTGAATTGGGTTTAGGGTGAAGTAAAAAAAATTAGTTATATTCGCACTTAAGCTCAAGAAATGGACAAATGAATTAACAATTTAGCCATTCGAAATTAAGGTTGTAGCTAAATTGATTAAATTTAGTAAATTCGGCTACAATTTAAATATGACGAATTAATATAATTAACTAACAAGCTTCTTAATCTTAACAAAATAGAATAATTAATTTAAAATTATAACCATAATTTGAACTAAACTAAATTAATGAAATATTTAACTTAAATAAAATCTTTTCGAGATGATTTTTGAATATTCAAAACATCTATTAATTATATAAACAATTATATAAAATATATTTATTATGTGAAACTTATAAAAATGACTAAATCACTTTGAAACTTGAAAAAAATATTTTGAATTTTTTATAAAACTAATTATTCCAAATTGTTTGAAACTAAAGAAGCTTGAAAACTAATTCATATTGTGGAGGGTCAAAATTGGGCGTCAACAAAATGTTTACGGAACTCTCCATAAACTGATGGAGTAGTATGTTCAGTCTCACTATTTTTAGATTTGGGTATTTAGGGGGAATTACAGGAATTAAGTGATTTTTTGTGTGTGAACGCCCATGAATATTTCGGTAATATATTGCTTCCGGGCGAATTTTTCATGAAAACCTTACGGAACCCTCCGTAGGGAGTTGGGCATTTAGGGTAACTTTACATGAATTAGGTCATTTTCTCAGTTTTTTCATGTGTAACAGTCATGAATATTTTGGTGATATGACTTTCGGATAAATTTTTCGTGAAACCTTGAATATATATATATATATATATATATATATACATACACTTTTTCAACAATTTTGTAAAAGATAATAATAGCACTAGGGATTAATTTTGTTGAAGAAATAAAAGAAGCTCAAACATGGGCTTGACTTACCATACTCATCAGGGTCCCATTAGTTTGATTACAGGCCACTGGGGGGATTTATAGGAGATTCGTGAAGTATTTTTATTAGAGTAATTATAAGGAATAACAAAAATAAAAACCAACATGTAGTTGCAAGGCGAATGCACAAACTGATATGAATGTTGTAAGAAGTGATAGTTGTCTTGCTGTAGAATGGATAATTGATTTAGGAGCTTCACATCATGTAACATGTTGTGAAGCACTTTTGACTAAGCTAAAATTAGTAGATAATTCTAGGAACAATAAGGTACAAGTCCCTGCAGGAAATAAAATTCAAATAGAACACATTGGAGACACAATGATTCTAGGAAATTATTGTTTGAAAAATGTACTGCATGTGGGAGATTTTAAATTCAATTTGTTGTAAGTCTCCAAATTCACCAGGGATTTCAATTGTATGGTGTCCTTCTATTCTAATCAGTGTGTATTGCAAGAGCTCTCCAATGGGAATGTGACTGGGATAGGTAGAGAAGTTGATGAACTTTACATCCTAAAAAATCACACAACACCAACCTTTGGAGTTGTTGTCAAGGCTGAAGATAATCATAGACTGTGGAATCTAAGGCTAGGACATCCCCTGTAGGAGTTATGAAGACTTTAAAGCATAAGGTGGATGATGTTATACTTCAAGAGTGCATGGTTTGTCCATTAGCTAAACAATATAGGTTAAAATTTCCAGTTAGTACTTCTAAGTCTACTAGTCTGTTTGAATTGATTCATCTAGATGTATGGGGTCCTCATAAACATCCTACATATGATAGAAAATACTATTTCTTGACTATTGTAGATGATTATAGTAAGTTCACTTGGATCATGTTGTTGCAATTTAAGAAAGAAGTAGTAGTAGTGAGATCAGACAATGGTACTCAGTTTTGACCTGTTGATTGATCATGGAATAGTTCATCAAAGTAGTTGTCCATACACACCTCAGCAAAATAGTGTTGTTGAAAGAAAGCACACACATTTTAGAGATACATAGAGCTTTAAAGATACAATCACATATACCTACTAGATTTTGGGGTACATGTGTATTGACTGCTGTTTATTTCATAAATAGATTGCCTATTGTTCTGTTAAATGGGAAATCTCCCTATGAAATGATGTATCAAAGGGCTCCTAATCTTGATCACTTGAGGGTGTATAGTTGCCTATGTTTCGCCACTGCATTGCCTAAAAGAGATAAATTTACAACAAGAGCCAAGAAGGTTGTCTTCATTGGATACTCTTCCACACAAAAATGATACAAATTATATGACTTAGAGTCCAAAAATATATTCATCAGTAAGGATGTGACCTTTATAGAACATATTTTACCTTTTAAAGGTGACCAATCCCAAGAGCCCCTTCTTTTACTCTCACCATTTTTACAGGAGGCATGTGTTTTATCATATCACACCTCAGATGCAATACCTTCAGATGTTGCACAATCAAAGATATCACCAGAAGTTTCAAAGTTATCTTCTGATGATTCTCCTCTTGCTGTAGAGACATTTAAACAAGTTACTGAAGATACTATGGCTCTTGAAACTTTACATCAAGAGACACATCCTGAGCATCTTGTTGGAGATGGAATGGAACCTGCAGCACTATCTCAAGATTTATAACTGGTTATTCCTTCAGGACATCCAGGCCTCCCATCTGGATCAAAGATTATATTGTATCACCTAAATCTAGTCTTTATTCCATCACTGACCATGTATGCTATGCCCATTTGTCCAAAAATTATCAGGCTTATGTCCAATTTTTTTCAGCTTTACTTGAACCTCAAACATTCAAAGAAGCCTCACATGATGCCAGATGGATATCGGCTATGCAGAATGAAATCAAGGCCTTGGAAGATAATACATTGGCTCAAAATGACTTTATAAAATCAAGTACAAGTCTGATGGTACAATGGACATATTCAAAGCCAGGCTAATGGCTAAAAGGTACACTCAAAGGGAAGGACTAGACTACGACTTTTTCTCCAGTTGCAAAAATGGCAACAATTAGACTAGTTATCAGTTAAGTTGCTTCCTACGGCTGGGACATATGTCAAATGGATGTGAGTAATTCTTTTCTGCAGGGTGATCTGCATGAGGATATTTATATGAACTTGCCTCTTGGATTTCGTAGAATAAGGAACAACCAAGTGTGCGAGTTACAAAAGTCTCTATATGGTTTGAAGCAAGCCTCTAGGCAGTGGAACATTAAATTCGCTAATGCTTTACTAGAAGCTGGATATAGTCAAAATGCTTATGACTATTCTTTGTTCACCCGGAAGCATGAGGTGATATTGTAGTGCTTCTGGTGTATGTTGATTACTGGCTCAAGCTCTAAGATAATTGTTGAAGCTAAGTCTACCTTACATCAACACTTCAAGATGAAAGATATGGGAAAACTGAGATATTTTTTTGGGTATAGAAGTAATGGAATCCTGCTAAACCAAAGGAAATATGCACTACAACTCATTGCAGACACACATCTTAGTGGTGTAAACCAATCAGTACTCCTGTTGAATTCAATCATAAGTTCGCTAGTCTGACTTTTGATCAACACATAGGAAACAGTTCTGATTATTAGTTGTTTGATGTTACAGCATATCATAAATTAATAGGGAAACTGATTTACCTAACATTAACAAGGCCAGACATAACATTTGAAGTTCAAACTCTAAGACAATTCATGCAACATCCCAGGGTGTCACATTGGGATGCAACCCTTAGAATTGTGCGATATATCAAAAAGTCTCACGACTTTGGTGTTTTTTTTGAAAAAGGGTGAGATTACAGACTTGATAGGGTATTGTGACTCATACTGGGCCTCTTTTCCCAAACACCAGTAGACCTTTAACTAGTTATATGATAAAATTAGGGGGGTCTTTGATTTATTCGAAGTCCAAAAAATAACAAACTGTGAGTAGAAGCTCTGTTGAAGCTGAGTATCGGAGCATGGCAACAGTAGTTTCAGAATTGATTTGACTCTCAGGGTTGTTGCAAGAGTTGAATGTGCTTATATCAGTCCCTATTAAACTATATTCCGATAGTAAGTCATCCATTCAGAGTGCAGGAAATCCTATATTTCATGAGAGGACGAAGCATATTGAAATTGTCTGTCACTTCATTAGGGGCAAAGTAAAGTTTGGATTTATAGATCCTCAATTTGTATGTTCCAACATGCAGTTAGCTGATATATTGAGAAAGAGGATTGACACAGGACAACATGAGTTCTTATTGTCCAAGCTTGGTGTGTTAGATGTGTTTCAACCACTTGGAAAATAATTTTAACTTTCAAACATACTTCCCAATGTTATAAGTCCATTAGTGATACGATAAAGTCCGAAAGTAAGATCAGTTGTCATTCCAATGCCCTTCACAGAGTGTCTTTCTAGCCTAAGATAACTCAAGGGTAAAGCTAGTAAAATATTTGCTTTAGGCCCCACAAAATTTTGAGGCCTCCAAAAAAAAAAATTAGTAGTGAATTTTATGATTTTAATTTCACTTGAAACAATATTGAACATTATAAAAATATTAAATAAAAATAAAGAAAAACTACTTAATATTTGTTATCAAGAATATTAATTTTAGAACTTAAATTAAACAACTGAAATCTTTATATTAATAAATAAAGTTTTTATATCAACATCCAACGCCATGTATTGCAAATAAATATCTAACCTCTTATTAACTAATACTAATTCTTATTCTTATAAATAATAATATTATTATGTAAAATTATATGCTTCATATCTTAGAATATGTATTAAAAACAAGTGAATCAAAAAAATGGAATTCAAAATTAATAGTAGTATTTTTATGTGTGTTATATATTTAAGACCTCTTATTATAATTTGACTTTAGGCCACTAATTTTATTGAGACACCCTTAATTTTAGCAATAAAATAGTAAAATCAACTTATTCGATAACAAAATTCATTTTAACATTAGTATCAAAAGAACAAATATATATATATATAGTTAGCTAGTAAATCTTTTATACAAGACAAACAATAACCATAAACACCTGAAATGGTACACAGTTGGAATCAATTACTGATATGTGCTTAGTTGCTTACATAATCTTTTAAGTTAAAAATTTTATTTTCTTTTTTATCATGATTGTTGAATGAAATGTTTTGTACCAATATTTAACCGTTGAAGTTGACAAAACATTATATTCATCGTATATAATGACTTTGTATAAAAAATAAAATAAAAAAATAGCAACTTATTCTAATATTTAGCATTGCTATTCCTTTTTCAATATTTTTAAATGTACAAATAGCAAACTAAGGGCCCGTTTGGTCATGCGATATGGTATTATGATATAGAATCATGAGATGAAATTGATGGTTTGTTTGGACATATGATATGAAATTTTTATGTTGTATATTTTCTCATAAACATAAAAAATCTCATAAGTTGTAAAACTATTAAAATAACCTCAATTATTTATTCAATCTTATCAAATAAACAAAAATTATAAAATCGCATAATAAATTATTACAAAGTTATTTGTTCTTCACTTAAGTAATTATTTTATCTAACTTTAATTTAATTAAAAAAATTGAACATAAATTGTACTTGATATGCTCATATCTCTCAACTACTCTTACAAATAACCTATAAAGTAGGAAAAAAATATACATTAGTGAGTAAATATTAACTTAGAAGTTAAATACACTAAGATAAAAATTAACAAACATCACTGACTTCTAACTATTTAGAAGAAAAATCAATAGTTAAATATTATTGAATAACAAAATTTTAAAAAGTTACCACAAATTTGAGTCAAAAACACTTCTAATAAAATTTAATCAAAAAAATTATAATTAATCCACTTGACTAAATATTAATAACTAATTGATCAAATTATCCCAAGTCCTCAATCAATTGAACTTGATATTCTTCAGTCATGTGAACGAACATTTTGCAAATCCTAAAATTAAGAAAGTGCGGCACCGCTAATGAAAATTGTCTTTTATCAATATTATGTTTAGTCATAAGATTAAAACGTTTTTTTTTATTATGAAAAATCAAAAAAGTATTACTCCCTTCGTTCTTATTTATATTCACCAAATGAATTTCTACTTTATCATTTATATTCACCAAATTTAAAGTAATAATAAATTTTATATTGGTGAAAATAATAAATTTTAAAAAATAATGATGTGATTATAAATTTTATTTACATATAAACAAATGGTCAGTAGATATAAATGTGGGCTTGTTTTAACAAAATATAAACTCATGGATCAATTATTGTATTAAAATCGATACCATATCATGGTTTTTGGAGAATATGGTATCACCTCTCATGATATGGAATCATGAGATGGAATCAGCGTAAAATCGCATATTCAAACGCTGATTCCATCTCACGACACCATATCGTGATATGGTATTGCATGGCCAAACGCCTACTAATATTCTAAACTATTAGATTTCGACCGGAAAGGTGAAACAGGCCGCCGCGACACACCTATGTCTACAAAGCCGGTAGGGACTCCGACAGCAGTGACAACTCTGAAAAATTTGACGGATCTGCATAATCGAATAATCCGCTCACTGTGACAAAATCACCGTCATTTTCACTGCCGTAATTATCTCCGTCCATGATCCCGGCAAGCATCCCCAAGTCGAATGAGTCATATCCCAGTAATTCGTTTTCAAATCCAATCGTATTTTCCAATCTCGATTCGGAATCAATATGGTTTTCGGGGGAAAAGGTGGGCGGGAGGCCAAGCTCATCGTCCGAAGCTTCTAGAAGGTAGCCGAGATCCGATTGAGATTCGCCGGAATCTGACAACGTTAGGTCAATTAAGGTATGAGGAGATGGCAGAGTTGAACGATGAAGGATCTCTTCTTTAAAACTCTTGATTACAGAGTCAAGGTCCTGATTTTCTGGTACACCATCGCCCACTGTTTCTGGCTCATCAAGTATATCCAGAATATCTTCTCTAATCTGCTTAGCCTCCGGCGAATCTACGTCTACGTCTGTATCATATTCATCAAAATCCGGCGAACTGACATGACCTTCTTGATTCGACTTGGACGAGTCATAAGAATTCACCTCTAATTCCAGTTCAACTCGGTTCAACTCAACCGAGCTCGAACCTGCAGTTGCCTCAATATGGACTCGCTTCGACTCATGCACTGAGTCCAAACCCGAATCCTCTCGGGTTCGCTTGTTACCGTTTTTTTTAAGTATATACTCTTCCATTATGTATCTAATAGATCAAAAGATCTTATGAAGATGAACTAAGTTGAGGGATAAATATTATAAAGTGTAGAGAGTAAAAAGTTGAGATGCTTGATAGAGGAAATGAAGGAGTTTCAGAATTTATATAGTGGAGAGAAGTGAGTAAGGGGGTTATTTAGGTGATGATATTTTAAGAAGAAATGATGGGCGGGAAATTAGGAGGAGATATGAGGTGGAGGTTCAACTTGAATGCTTCCCTCTTCTTACCTCTACAATGACGTTTTCAATTGTCCTATTGTATTGTCTTTCCATACCTTTTTTTCTCGATTGGATGCCGTTTAAAGACGTGTCGTGGGTCTGTTGTCAAATCTCTTGGATTATAGTGGTTCACAATAGCTTGTTCATTGATATTTCCCCTTGATATTTTTTTATGGGCGAATGGATTGGCATTTGTCAATAACAAAACAAGGGCCGGTCCCTTAATAATTTAGGTGTCGTTTGATTTTATTATATACTCCCTCCGTTCCTTCTTTTCTTTTTAGTTTGTTTAAAAAAAATGACTTATTTCTTTTTTGGTAATATTTTAATTTCAGTTTTTCACGTGGCATGTTTAATACCACAAGATTAAAGGGCAATTTTGTACATTTGAATAACTTTAATTTAGGACCACAAGATTTAAAAGTTTTTTTTATTTTCTTAAACTCCATGTCAAGTCAAACTAGGTCATTCTTTGTGAAACGGAGGGAGTATGAAATTTTTTTAGGATGATTAGTACTCCTCCGTCCCATTTTATGTGAGGTAGTTTGACTCAACACGGAGTTTAAGAAAGAAAGGAAGACTTTTAAAACTTGTGGTTCAAAATGAATGATAAAAATTTGTATGGCTGTAAATCATTTCATTAAGGATAAAATAGACATTTTATAGTTAAATTGTTACTACTTAATATAAAAATATGTCATTCTTTTTTGAATTGACAAAAAAAAAAATAAGTCATATAAATTGGGAGAGAGAGAGTACTATTTATGTTTGATGATATTTTAGTTGATATATAGAATCCGCACATGAAAAAGAAATAAAACTCAATTTTAACTTCAACTTTTAATAATGGAAAAGTTGGTCATATTAGGTAAAGAACCAAATTTTCATCTCGTAATATAGATATAAATATTAAAAAAATAAAATAATTACATAAATAATTAAACATTATTAATAGCTACATTACTTCAACTAGCAACTAAATGACTCATTCAAGGGTTTTATACATTTAAAAGAAGTTTAATGATTTTAATCATAAAACTATTTGTTTACCTCATCTATTTTAAGTGTATATTCTGAATTCACTCTAAAAAAAATAAAAAATTTAACATGTTACCTACTATATTTGTTCAAGTCATAAAAGCCAAATGATATTTTGGTCGTATCTTTAGTTTAAGCACGTAATATTTTACAAAAACATTTTTAAAATTTTGTGTATGTTTAAATTAAAACCAATTTAATTTGTCAAAGTATGGCCCGACTCTCAAACGGTGTGATGAAACAACTGAGCCGTATTCGTGGGCGGCATGGCATTCTAGAAATTTAATACTAATATTTTTATTTGTTAGAAAAAGGAGGAGATGTTAAAGGATGAGTGGAATTGGGTCGGCATTTGCGCCCATGCACGGCGCCACGTCTATGCACATATCACCACGTGGCGGATCCTACACGATAGCCGCCGCCCATAGAACTGCTCCGCTCGCACCTTTTTAGTCTTCTTCTTTGAAAATTGAAACGGGCGTTGCATTTTATACGTTTTCAACCTTTCTATCGTGTCAAAAGCCAATAGAACTTAGTTAGATTTAGGTACGTTTTGGTAGAGAGAGTATAGTAGAAGAAATAATATACTTCATTCGTTTCATTTTATATGTCACTTTTTTACTTTACACTTGTATTAAAAAAAAATGTAACTTTACCTTTATATCCTTATTTAATTTTTTTGAAACTCAAGTTTTTAATTAATGAATATGAATTAATTTAACCAATGAACATGAATCATTTGCTTAGTTTTTCTAAGTTGGTCAAATGTATATTTTCAAGGCTAATAACTCACAAGGGTACAAAAGGAACAATATGGTAATTTATGCATTGATTTTATGAAATGACAAGTATTATAGACCAACTATTTATAGAAAGTGATGAAATATAAAATGGGACGGAGGGAGTACTTGTTTTTTTTTTTACTTTTAGTTATCTCTAATTATTTGTTCATTTTGACAAATCAAGAAAGAATAATTTTTTTTATGTACTATACCCTCAATTAATTATTTTGAAGAATGTAGAACTTCTTGAAAATCTTAAATTTTTAATTCATCCACTTCATAATTAATAGAGGTAAAATGATAAACTCACTATGTTAATAATTACTTTTTTAATTGGTGTGTCAATTCAAAAGTAGACAAGTAATTAGGGACTAAGAGATACATTAATTTATATATTAGTATTATCATGTTTAATATATAAATATTAGTTATATATTTTATTGTGTTGAGAAGTATATTATTACTGGAAATGATATAGTGAAGCTAATGGCCTCGTGGTACCATATCATGTCGTGGCTCTACGCCTAACGCTTCTGTCCTGACTTATTTGATAAGCAAGACAGCAAGTATTGATCCAGAGTTTTTTTTAACGTGTTTACTCTATGAAAAAACTTAGACCTCTTCTAAAAAATGTCCTAAGAATATAATTAAATAAATAAAAATTTATTCTCTATAGAAAAGACTATGAGATGATCACAGTTTAATAATTAAATATATTTATGGATAGATAATTCCTTTTTTCGTTGGATGAATAGACAATTTCAACTTAAGGATTATGGGATTAAATATAATTGATGAGTAATATCATTTTACCCTTATAAAGTTTTATAAACTTATTTAATAATAATACTTATATTAGATGAATAACAAAAAGGAAGAAAAAGAAGAAAGGCTTGTCTCATAATTTGAGAGGGTCAACACAACTCATTAGATATTGGATCTCCACCTTCCCAGTCACTCAGAGGCCTCCCTATTTGGTTCCCTTAGGGCCTCCGTCCTCTCGCTGTCATTCATTTTTTATTGAATAAATTTATTGAGGAAGATAAATTATTATATAAACAATATTCATTTAGTTATACATTGATATAATATCGATACATTACATAACTATTTATATAATATTTATACATTACATATAAATGAAATTTTTATTTTTGTTTTTACCATCGTGTTCAATTACATAACCCCTGTAAATTAAAGATGAAACTTGGGCGTAACTTAACCCCAAAAGATAACTCATGAGGGGGAATTTATCCAAATCATATAAGGAGACCAAATTCCCGTCTCTCTATCGTTGTAGGACTACGTAACACTTCCCGCACGCTCAAACCTTAACTGCAGCGTGAACACTTCTAAACGAAGGCTAAGCCTCGATAAACAACAAATTAAAATAAACCTGACTCTAATACCATATGAAAATCACCATATTTAACTGTTAAACATCAAGCTCCTCTATTAATGGAGCTTAAGATCATATCAGAGTGAAAGCTTCTAGATGAGAAAAGTTTCATGAAAAAAAATCTTTCATTGAATGTGAATTAAGAAACTAAGAATCACAGATAAATCTATATATATATATATATATAGACTCAAGCTAGCCAACAAACTAACAAATTGTAACTAACTCTTGTAACTAACTTAGCTGGATGACTTATATTCTCATCAACCCCCCTAAAAATTTTAATTTTAAGATATTAAACAATTTTTCGATATACATTAAAAAAAAAATTAAACCCTTTGACTTTTTGCTTAAAAGATCGGGCAACTTACACAAACTTCACTAGTTTAGTACCTACCTCCCTTTCTTCACTTTTCATTCTTACGAAATTTATCAAAATCTGGACTTCAGTCAGATACATGTATCTTGGATACATAAAATACAAAATTAGATTTAATTTATTCTAGATACACTCTATTCAAGTGGATTCGCATGTATCTGACTCTCTCACTTGTCTCCCTCCTATCTCACTCGTCACTCTCTTATTTTCCTCGTGTCAATCCTTATATTTGATATTTCAGATATATATCTAGTATAATTCATATGTATCTAAAATACATAGACTATCTCACTGATTTCTCTACCTATTTCAAGGAAAAATCACACCATATACACATTTAAGAGACAATATTACGAGTTTTAAACCTATTCTTAAAAAAATCTTACTTATAACAGTTTAATTACGAGTTATAACATATCAATTAAATTTAACTTTATTTAAAAATCAATTAAAATTTACTTTATTAAATGATTAATTTTTTATATTTTTATATTATTAATTATTTAATTATATTGATTGCAGTTCCTTTTATATAATTAATAGGTGAGAGAAATAATATTAATGAGAGAGAATCAATTTGTAATTATCTATTACACCTTTTAAGGGATTTTTTAACTTATTCAAATAACTTTTATTTATTAATGACTATTGGGGACTTTAATTTTATTTTATTTTTAAAAATAATCACCATATATTTTAACATGTAATTTTCTCTCTTTAATCTATTTTTTTTTTGCTTTTCTTGATGTTTTTTT
>JAJOOH010029061.1:0-12477 GCA_029582605.1 Solanum gracilifrons | reverse complement strand
AAATAAAAAATATTTACATATGTTTCAATTGGTTCAAATCTATTTTGAAGTGAAAAAGTAGTTTGAACTACTCTACATATATAAAACAATCAATTCTAAAAGGTTCTTCAAGGGACTTTGTGATTTCGCTATCCACATTTTCATCAAATTGTTTCTTATGAAATTCAGTTTATTTTCATCTCATATGCAATTTCCTTAGTAGAAATCTTAACACTCATAGTACATATAATTATTATTTTTTAAATAACATATATAAGTAATTGTTTTTAAAAATGGGGGCCCTAAAATATATGGGGGCCCCAAAATATATGGGGCCCCAAGCGATGGCTTTAGTTGCCTAGGGGTTAAGACGGCCCTGAACACTATAAAAAAACTAAAAAATTTACCCTTTGAATGACTAGAATAAGATAAAACTTCGAAGATAATTTTTATAAAACAAATTTCTTCTCCAATTTTTTCCTCCTATGTTGTAAATTCTCATTTTCCTTGTATATTAGTTCTCTTCAATTACTTTGTTGGTTGTGTTTATCTTTATTGTTTTACTGTTTTAGAAGATTTTTTTAATAATACATTATTTTGTTGAGGATATATTAGAAATAATCCCTTTAACTTATGAAAATAGTGATAACTTCTATTATCTTCAAATTTCATTCGAGATTACACGAAATATACAAATATTATTCCACTGAAATGAACGTGAACTAATTTTTAAACCGGGTTCCTAAAAAAAACACTACAAGCAGAGAATTCGAAGTGGGGAAACTCGATCAAAAAGTAATACATTTGAAAAAATCGAGGTGGACCGACTCGATTGAAAAATAATGGAGAGAATCTCGAGCTGGATCGACTCGACCGAAAAACAATGGAGAGAATCTCAAGCTGGACCGACTTGACCGAAAAACAATGGAGAGAATCTCAAGTTGGACCGACTCGACCGAAAAACAATGGAGAGAATCTCAAGGTGACCGACTCATTTAAAAAAATTTGCAGAGAATTCAAGCCTATCTCCTCAATATTTATTCACACAAAAAATAGTTGGAGAATTCAAGGTGATCGACTCAGTATTTATTCACACAAAATATAAAGTCTTCAAATTCATTCGAGATTTACACGAAATATACAACTATTGTTTCACTCAAATGAATGTGAACTACTTTTTTAATCATGTTCTTAGAAAAGTTATATCCGTGAGTTTGTTATCTCTTCAATTGCTTTGTTGGGGTTGTGTTAATTTTTGTTATTTTGCTAAAAAAAATTAGCTTTTTTAAAATTATTTTTTGGATAATACATCGTCTTCTTGAGGATCTACAAGAAATGGTCACTCTAACTCACAAAAACAGCGATAAAGTTTACATGTATTTTATCCTTTCAAATTTATTCGCGAGATTACATTGAATTGTTCCTTTAAAATGAACGCGGAAGAATTTTTTATGCTAGATTACTAAAAATGAAACAAATACTACAAGCAAAGAATTCGAGGTAGACCGACTCAGTCAAAAAAATAGTACATGCGAAATTAGTCGACTAAGTCAAAAAAATATTACATACAGAGAATTCGAGGTGAACCTACTCAGTCGACAAAACAGTGTGAGAACTCGAGGCAACCTACTCAGTATGTATTCAGTCAGAAACTATTGTGGAAATTTGAGACAATCGATTCAATACTTATTCAATCGAAAAATATTGTGGAAAATTCAAAGTGGCCGTCTCAGTCAAAAAAATAAAGAGGAAAATTCGAGACAATCGATTCAATATTTATTCAGTTAAAAAATAGTGTGGATAATTCAAAGTGCCCGATATAGTAAAAAAATAGTGAGGAAAATTTTAGACAATAAGTATTTAGTCAGTCGAAAAATAATGCGAAAAATATAAGATGGTCGACTCAATTAAGAAATAATACATATAGAGAATTCGAGGTGGAACAACTCAATCACAAAATATGACATGTACAAATTTTGAGATAATAGAATTGGAATTTTTTTTTTGTAGTCCTATATTGGCATGTACGTGAGTAAATTTTTCTCCCAATTAAAATCGGCTCACAAAATAATTCTTCTAATTCGATACAAAGTTATACCCCATCAATAAATCCAATAAACTGAGAATGCACAAAAAACTAATTAAGTTAGTGCTGAAATTGTGTTGAAAATGGTCCATATTTGTGCTGAAATAGTGCGTAATTTGTGCTGAAAATAATATAATTTATAGGTTCGATAGTTGTTGAAATATAGCCAAAAAAATCTGCCCAATGACTAAACATAAAATATTTTAATATAATTTAGTCAGCTATTTAATCGAGAGAATGTAGTTATAAATAGATTAATTTTTAAAGATCGCTTTATTTATTCTCTTTTTTTTTCTACGATTGTTCTTGTGAGCATCATAATCCAAATCTAAAATGGTCATATTAGGAATCAACACTAAGAAAAAATGAAATTTTTTACCCTTTGAATGACTAGCTATAAGATAATACTCGAAGATAATTCTTATTAATAATAAATTTCTCCAATTTTTTCCTCCAATGTTGCAAATTCTCATTTTACTTGTATATTAGTTCTCTTCAATTATTTTGTTGGTTGTGTTTATCTTTATTGTTTTACTATTTTAAAAGATACTTTTAATAATATGTTATCTTGTTGAGGATATATCAGAAATAATCTCTTTAACTCAGGAAAATAGTGATAAGTTTTGCGTATATTTTATCATTTTCAAATTTCATTCAAGATTACACGAAATATTCAAATATTATTCCACTCAAATGAACGTGAACTAATTTTTAAATCAGGTTCCTAAAAGAAACACTACAAGCGGAGAATTCGAAGTAGGGAAACTCAATCAAAAAGTGATATATTTGAAAAATCGAGGTGGACCGAGTTGATCGAAAAACAAAGAAGAGAATCTCGAGGTGGACCGACTCAACCAAAAAACAATGGAGAGAATCTTGAGGTGACCGACTTGACCGAAATACAATGGAGAGAATCCGAGGTGGACCGACTTGACCAAAAAACAATGGAGAGAATCTCAAGTTGACCGACTCATTTAAAAAAAAATTGCGGAGAACTCAAGGCTACCTGCTCAGTATTTATTCACACAAAAAATAGTGTGGAGAATTTGAGGTGATTGATTGATACTCACACAAAAATTAGAGTCTTCAAATTTCATTCGAGATTGCACGAAATATACAATTATTGTTTCACTCAAATGAATGTAAACTACTTTTTTAACTAGGTTCTTAATAATTTGAGGTGTCCAACTTAGTCGAAAAATAGTGCAGAGAATTCGAGATGGTCAAATCAGTCGAATAGTGCATGCGAAGAACTCGAGTTAAAAATTAATGCACGCAAAATTTCAAGGTGAATAGGCTCAATACTTATTATCCTATGTGGATATATATTTTCTCTCAATTAAAATTTACTCACAATATAATTCTTTATGCGATCTAAAATTTCCCGATCAACAAACTCAATAAATCGAGAATTCACCTAAAACTAATTAATTTAGTGCTGAAAAAGATCTAAACTTGTGCTGAAATAGTGCTAAATTTGTGCTGAAAATTATCTAATTTATAGCTTTAATTGTTGTTGAAATGCAACCAAAAAACATCTGCACAATGATTAATTTGTGCTGAAAATGCAACCAAAATGCACTTCTACAGTCGATCGACTCAGTCGAAAAATAATACATGTAAGAGATTATATTTGAGGTGGACCGATTTAGTCAAAAAATTGTGTGAAGAAATCGAGGTGGATCGACTTCGTGGAAAGATAGTGCGAAGAATTCAAGATAACTAATTCAGTATTTATTTAGTCAAAAAATAATGCACAAAATTTGAGGTGACCGACTCAATCGAAAAGTAGTGCGGAGAATTCAAGATAGGCAACTCAATCGAAAAATAATGTAGAGAATTTGTGATGAACAACTTAGTATTTATTCAGTCGAAAAATAGTACCGAGAATTTAAGGTGGCCGACTCAATCGAAAAATAATGGCAGAGAATTCAAAACAACCGACTTAATATTTTTTCAATCGAAAAATAGTGCAAAGAATTCAAGATGATCGATTCAATACTTATTCGTAAATATTATTCTAAAATTAAATTCCTTCGCTTTAAATTGTGGTAATAAAACTAAACTTACTTGATATATCGATAAATTAAAATATCTCACCCACTTAATATCATAACTTAATAAACTAAATTGACTTAAAAATAATATAATTTGTTTTACCTAGTTTAGGGTAATAAACTTTTCATTATAGTAAAACTGAAAGATAAATACTCATATAATTTAGCATGCCGGTACATTTGACGCCGTTAGTAATAAACCCAAATAGGACAGTATCAATTGCTCTTTTTTTTCCGTCAAAAAATATGTTGTCACCCAAATAACGTGGTCCCATAGTTATAAAAAAACTAACCATGGTTAGTTTTAGGAATGGAACTAGTAACATGCATGCATATTCGATCAAACTCACTAGATTTTGCTTAAATGAAATAGTTTAATAAATACATTAAATATGTATAAACGTTAAATTTAACATTCAACTATTATCATTTAAAATCACCATTATAAAATTCAGAACTAATAAATTGAAATCCTAGCTTCATAACTTGTTTCTATTTATTTTTTTTAGTTTCACATTTGGTATCAGATGTCCACATTAAAGTGTCGATTAAATTTGGGTTGCGCACTACAAGACTCATTTTGTGAAGGTGTATATATATACACGTTGAGTTTTAAAAGATGTGAATGAAAAATAAAGAGTTGTAATGTTTGTCAAGAATTATGACTTTTACGAAGAGTTATGACTTTTATGAAAAGTTGTGACTTTTGCGACTTTTGCGACTTTTCCAAAGGGGGTGACCTTTTGAATAAGGTACAATAAAATCATTGAGTGATTAGCTAACACTGATGTTTTAGGCCAATACATCAATGAGTAAAACCATTCTATCCTGAGAGGATATATTCCATCAACATAACCTCGGTTACTGTAACGACCCGAACCGTCGTTATTTAGGAGAAACAAAAATTTTGGAAAATTTTAGGCCACCGTCCCGCCAGAGCGGGCTAGTTGCCGCTAGGGCGGCGGTGCCAGAGCGGGATAGGCGAGACGTAACGTAAATTACGAGAAATCCTATTTTCTCCATCTTCCTAAAATACCTTAATAAGTCGTAAAACATCCTAGAAACCTCAGAAAAACTGTTCTAAGGTTGGGAAGAAGGGAGAGAGAGATTTCTAGCATGAAGATGTCGATGGATTGTGAATTTCCGGTCAAGATCAACGTCACGAATTTCGGAAACATGAATCAAAGACCAAAACTTTGTGCAACTGCTTGGAGCCCAGGTAGGCTAGGTTTTATAAATTGAGTAGTTTAAATATGCGCTTACTGCGTAATATATGTGAATCGATTTAAATCCTAGAAATAAGCCTTAGACGATGAATTAGGGCTGAGTATGGTCGAATTATGGTTGCATGATGTGTACTGATGAATAATCCATTGTGGGTGATGATTGTGATTCTATCTTTGTGTGATGCACGTTTGTTCTTGCTTCATTATGATACATGTGTGTATACGAATATTGCATTATTGATCACACTTGTTGTAAATAGATAAATGAATGATGGTTACCATGAAATCATGGCTGTATGATCTTGAAAATATACTTGTGATTGCGATTGTGATTGTGGTGTGTTGAATGGATCGGTTGCCACGTTCCGACATAACTAACTTGGATCGGTTGCCACATTCCGGCATAACTAACTTGGATCGATTGCCACGTTCCGACATAATTATGGGATCGATTGCCACATTCCGGCATAATTAATTAGATTGGATACCACGTTCCGATATGCTAACTGTTTGGGTTTGGATTCCATGAGAGGACCAATGACTTATCATAATTGTGCATCTTGAGAAAATGTGAAGTTGTTCATTGTTCGTACATGTTGATGATATTGTATATGTTCAATATGTGCATGTGATTATATGGTGGTGTTGATTTATATATGTTGCACTTAGTAATAAAGGTTATGACGACGTATATTTGATTGTTCTGTGTGTTTAGAAAACTTGTAGGGTATAATGGAAAGGTAAAGAGTTCAAGGGGCGAGGAATAGATAGTAAGGGTTGTTTATGTGTCGTAATGGCGGAAAGTAGAGGTAGGGTATGTGATGAAAAATGCGTAGATGGACTTCACTTTGGAATAAGAGATTGAGTTTAGTGGTAAGGAAGTTTGATGTAGTGTACTATGTGACCATGGTTGAGTAATGTGGCGAGGGAGTAGGGGTACGAAGTGAGCAGTTAGTTGGAAAGCTTGTGGGTGTAATTGGGGAATTACTAATGTGTTAGAAAGAGTAGGCTATGATCAAGTACCTGGTAGATATGTTGATTGAGATGGATGTTAGTAGTCGGAGTACTAATGTATATTGGAGGTATTACAAGAGAGGATGGAGGTGGAGAAACGAGTGGTTTATTTCATGATCTTATTAGTTGGTTTCTTATATTATGCGGTGGGCGTTGAGTTGACCGATGATGCCTACTAATACGTGTGTTTGTACTGATACTACTCTTGCTATGTCTTTTGACATAGTCTAGTTGCAGGATCAATGAGGTTTCATTAGGTGAAGACAAAGAAAATCTGCAGCAGCTTTTATTCTTCCTTCCGCATAGTGGGAGCTGTGTCTTTTCATTATCATGTCCAGTTGTACTCTTAGTAGCTCTTATACCTGTTTAGACTAGATCCTTGGGAGTTTTAATTACTTTACAAGTCTTAACTCGAAATTGTTTTAAAGGTTTTTAATAAAGAATTATGTTAGTATGTTATTCCATTTATTTAAGTTTCCACATGTTTTAAGTTGTTGGGATATCAGGGTTCTCCTACTTAGGTGGTAGTATGTAGGTGCCCGCACGACTCAGTGGGTTGGGTCGTGACAGATACATGACACCGTGCTTTAGATTATATTTTCTTTACTAGTTTTAAGTTTCTAATTTTGAAAATACTCTTTAAACTTTGTTATTTCTTTACCAAGTTATCCAGTGTTATTGTTCTAAGTATCTTAATAATACATATTAACAATAATATATAGCATGTCGACACTCTTGACTTTCATGCGGTTTTACGTCTGAATACAATAATGGTATCACTCGTAACATAAATTTCTCCACATCTAAACTTAAATTCAATATCCCCGATTAAGACCAAAGAAGTCCCACCGTTACATGATAATTAGTACTTCTTGACTTTCTCACGCGCTTTCACTTCTTAATATAATAACAGAGTCACTCGTAACGTAACGTAAATTTCTCCACATCTAAGACTTAAATTTCTATTAATGTATGATGAGTTTGATAATACTTGAATAACTTATGCAAATGCCCAGATATTCATATTGTCAATTGTCTAAATTCAAATTAATTTAAATAAGGATTGCTAAAATATTGTTACTTTGAATGAAAGATTTTAATTGTGTTACTTTATCGTCTATCTAATATATTTGTTGCGAACACATACATATATTGTTCATTTTCACTTTTTTTTTGTTTTATTTTTAGTTTTTCTACGATTTGTATGAATGAGATTAACAACTTAATTTTCAAATAAAAATGAGAGTTCCATTTATATTTGTGCGACACTAAGCCTAATAATTTTCTTAAATATGAGCAATCTATATTGATGGTAGTTTTCTACAATGTTAAAACTCAAATGGTTGGTGTGATGACAATTTTAGTTGTAATATTATAAGAATAATTAAGCTTCATTTTGTTTAGATTTAGTAATATAAATCAGCAAGATTATTCAATATTCTACTATTGTTCAAGAGTAACATTATAGCGTCTTTTGCAATTGTTTTATATTGTTGCAACATATATTATCACATGAAAACTTGTATTTTCACTTTCAAATTGAACATACTTATACATGTATGTTGTACTAATATTGATGTCATTTTAGAAAGTTTGAAATACTTGATAGGAATACACTTGCATTGCACGTGTCCATAACTAGTACATTAAATATGTGTAAACATTAAATTTAAGGTTATGACTTTTGCTACTTTTCCAAAGAGGTGCGACATTTTCAATAACGTACAATAAAACCTTAGAGTGACTCGCTAACGCCAAGGTAATTTTAGGTACCAATACATCAGTGAGTAAAACCGTTCTATCCTGGGAGGATATATTCCATAAACCGTACTTAACATCGTGTTTTAGATTATATTTTCTTTACTAGTTTTAAGTTTCTAATTTTGAAAATACTATTTAAACTTTGTTATTTCTTTATCAAATTATCCAATGTTATTGTTCTAAGTATCTTAATAATACAAATTAACAATTATATGTAGCATGTCGACACTCTTGACTTTCACACGATTTTACGTTTGAATACATTAATGGTATCACTCGTGACATAAATTTCTCCACATCTTAAACTTAAATTCAATATCCCCGAGTAAGACTAAAGAAGTCCCACCGTTACATGATAATTAGTACTTCTTGACTTTCTCACGCGCTTTTACTTCTTAATATTAACGGAGTCACTCGTAAGTCGTAACGTAAATTTCTCCACATCTAAGACTTAAATTTATAATAATGTATGATGAGTTTGATAATACTTGAATAATTTATGCAAGATGCCCAGATATTCATATTGTCAATTGTCTAAATTCAAATTAATTTAAATAAGGATTGCTAAAAAATTGTTACTTTGAATGAAAGATTTTAATTGTGTTACTTTATCGTCTATCTAATATATTGTTGCGAACACATACATATATTGTTCATTTTCACTCTTTTTGTTTTATTTTTAGTTTTTCTACGATTTGTATGAATGAGATTAACAACTTAATTTTCAAATAAAAATGAGAGTTCCATTTATATTTGTTCGACACTAAGCCTAATAATTTTCTTAAATATGAGCAATCTATATTGATAGTTTTCTACAGTGTTAAAACTCGAATGGTTGGTGTGATGACAATTTTGCTTTTGTACATTTTGGTTGTTATATTATAAGAATAATTAAGCTTCATTTTATTTAGATTTAGTAATATAAATCAGCAAGATTATTCAATATTCTACTATTGTTCAAGAGTAACATTATAGTGTCTTTTGCAATTGTTTTATATTGTTGCAACATATATTATCACATGGAAAATTGTATTTTCACTTTCAAATTGAAAATACTTATATATGTATGTTGTACTATTATTCATGTCATTTTAGAAAGTTTGAAATAATTGATAGGAATACACATGCGTTGCACGTGTCCATAACTAGTACATTAAATATGTGTAAACATTAAATTTTAGGTTATGACTTTTGCTACTTTTCCAAAGAGGTGTGACATTTTCAATAACGTACAATAAAACCTTAGAGTGACTCGCTAACGCCAAGGTAATTTTAGGTACCAATACATCAGTGAGTAAAACTGTTCTATCCTGGGACGATATATTCCATAAACCGTACTTGACATCGTGTTTTAGATTATATTTTCTTTACTAGTTTTAAGTTTCTAATTTTGAAAATACTATTTAAACTTTGTTATTTCTTTATCAAATTATCCAATGTTATTGTTCTAAGTATCTTAATAATACAAATTAACAATAATATATAGCATGTCGACACTCTTGACTTTCACACAGTTTTACGTTTGAATACATTAATGGTATCACTCGTGACATAAATTTCTCCACATCTAAAACTTAAATTCAATATCCCTGAGTAAGACTAAAGAAGTCCCACCGTTACATGATAATTAGTACTTCTTGACTTTCTCACGCGCTTTTACTTCTTAATATAATAACGGAGTCACTCGTAAGTCGTAACGTAAATTTCTCCACATCTAAGACTTAAATTTATAATAATGTATGATGAGTTTGATAATACTTGAATAATTTATGCAATATGCCCAGATATTCATATTGTCAATTGTCTAAATTCAAATTAATTTAAATAAGGATTGCTAAAAAATTGTTACTTTGAATGAAAGATTTTAATTGTGTTAATTTATCGTCTATCTAATATATTGTTGCGAACACATACATATATTGTTCATTTTCACTCTTTTTGTTTTATTTTTGGTTTTTTTGCGATTTGTATGAATGAGATTAACAACTTAATTTTCAAATAAAAATGAGAGTTCCATTTATATTTGTTCGACACTAAGCCTAATAATTTTCTTAAATATGAGCAATCTATATTGATAGTTTTCTACAGTGTTAAAACTCAAATGGTTGGTGTGATGACAATTTTGCTTTTGTACATTTTGGTTGTAATATTATAAGAATAATTAAGCTTCATTTTGTTTAGATTTAGTAATATAAATCAGCAAGATTATTTAATATTCTACTATTGCTCAAGAGTAACATCATAGCGTCTTTTGAAATTGTTTTATATTGCTGCAACATATATTATCACATGGAAAATTGTATTTTCACTTTCAAATTGAAAATACTTATATATGTATGTTGTACTAATATTCATATCATTTTAGAAAGTTTGAAATACTTGATAGGACTACATGTGCGTTGCACGTGTCCATAACTAGTACATTAAATATGTGTAAACATTAAATTTAAGGTTATGACTTTTGCTACTTTTCCAAAGAGGTGTGACATTTTCAATAACGTACAATAAAACCTTTGAGTGATTCGCTAACGCCAAGGTAATTTTAGGTACCAATACACCAGTGAGTAAAATTGTTCTATCCTGAGAGGATATATTCCATCAACCTGGGTACGTGACACCATGTTTTAAATTCTATTTTCTTTACTAGTTTTAAGTTTCTGGTTTTGAAAATACTATTTAAACTTTGTTATTTCTTACAAAGTTATTTGTTACTGTTCTAAGTATCTTAGTAATACAGATTAACAATAATAAATTGCATGTCGACAATCTTGACTTTCACGCGGTTTCACACTTAATACAATAATGACGTCACTCATAATGTAAATTTCTCCACATCTAAAACTTAAACCCAAGGTCCCCGATTAAGACTAAAGAACTCCTACCATTACATGATAATTAGTACTTCTTGACTTTTGCACGCTTTTACTTTTTAATACAATAACGGGGTCACTCGTAAGCCATAACGTAAATTTCTCCACATCTAAGACTTAAATCCAATGTCCTCGATTAAGAGTAAAGAAATTCTACCATTACATGATAATTAGTACTTCTTGACTTTCACGCGCTTTTACTTCTCAATACAATAACGAGGTCACTCGTAACGTAAATGTCTCCACATCTAAGACTTAATTTAATCCAATCTCCTCGATTAAGACTAAATAAATCCCACCATTACATGATAATTAATATTTCTTGACTTTCACACGGTTTTACGTCTGAACACAATAACGGAGTCACTCGTAACGTAAATTTCTCCACATCTAAGGCTTAAATCCAATATCCTCGATTAAGACTAAAGAACTCCCACCATTACATGATAATTAATACTTTTTTATTTTCACGCGCTTTTACGTCTGAATACAGTAACTGAGTCACTTGTAACGTAAATTTCTCCACATATAAGACTTAAATCCAATGTCCTCGATTAAGAGAAAAGAAATCCCACCATTACATGATAATTAGTACTTCTTAACTTTCGCACGCCTTTACTTTTTAATACAATAACAGAGTCACTCGTAACATAAATTTCTCCACATCTAAGACTTAAATCCAATGTCCTAGATTAAGACTATAGACATCCCACCATTACATGATAATTAGTACTTCTTGACTTTCGCATGCTTTTACTTCTTAATACAATAACAGGGTCACTCGTAAGTCGTAACATAAATTTCTCCACATTTAAGACTTAAATCCAATGTCCTAGATTAAGACTAAAGAAATCCCACCATTACATGATAATTAGTACTTCTTGACTTTCGCACGCTTTTACTTCTTAATACAATAACAGGGTCACTCGTAATTCGTAACGTAAATTTCTTCACATCTAAGACTTAAATCCAATGTCCTAGATTAAGACTAAAGAAATCCCACCATTACATGATAATTAGTACTTCTTGACTTTCGCACGCTTTTACTTCTTAATACAATAACAGGGTCACTCGTAATTCGTAACGTAAATTTCTTCACATCTAAGACTTAAATCCAATGTCCTAGATTAAGACTAAAGAAATCCCACCATTACATGATAATTAGTACTTCTTGACTTTCGCACGCTTTTACTTCTTAATACAATAACAGGGTCACTCGTAATTCGTAACGTAAATTTCTTCACATCTAAGACTTAAATCCAATGTCCTAGATTAAGACTAAAGAAATCCCACCATTACATGATAATTAGTACTTCTTGACTTTCGCACGCTTTTACTTCTTAATACAATAACAGGGTCACTCGTAATTCGTAACGTAAATTTCTTCACATCTAAGACTTAAATCCAATGTCCTAGATTAAGACTAAAGAAATCCCACCATTACATGATAATTAGTACTTCTTGACTTTCGCACGCTTTTACTT